>JAKRZM010000599.1:372698-440365 GCA_036379175.1 Heliconius cydno galanthus
GTGCTGATCATCCGACGACCTCCCCGCTCTTCACTACGTGGGCCGCTGCGGCCGTAACGATTCGACCGCCCTGGATCCGGGGATCCCCGAAATGGTAAGTACGGTCGTAGCTCCCGAGCGCGTTTGTTTACGTCGGCCCTCGTGCCGCTTCTCTCTTTCTCTCTACCTGCCGCCCATATCCCCACGTCGCGTTCGCACGCGATTTATTCTATTTTGTTTTGTTACCGAAATGTAGACACCTACGTCGAGGCTCCGGAGCTGGTCCCGACGTGAGGTCATGTTTTTGTTTGTGTGCATGGTTCGTGTATTTTTTTGCAGTATTTTCGCAGGTAGTCGAGCGATTCCCTAATTTTAGATCCAGTTGCGAAAACGATAGGGGCAAGAGCGCAAGGGGGGTGGGCAATTTGCGAGGGCGAGCTGTGCGTGTGTGGCTGAGCAGTGGCATCTAGTAAATAACAACTAGCCCGCTTCGCATAAAATGTAGGTCGGTGAAGTGTGGCCGTTAGTTGCAAGTCGCAGCACCGCCGCACGCGACGCCGAACCTCAGCTCTCCCTATTCTAGTCACTCGCTGCAATGTTGTTGCATCCGCTTCGTGCTTCATTGTTAAACCAACACACGTCGATGGGTAGGTATTATGTTGCTATGCATATTCACATTTATTTGTTTAACTGTACTTAAATTACTATATTTAAATATACGAAATATATATTCATTACAAAATATATATATATTAATATCTCACACACAATAAAAGATCTAATATGCCATGTAAAAAAAATAAAATAAAAATTTGATAATAATAGTACACTACATATTTGTAGACTTTACTAGTACTACTTAATCGAGTAGAGCAATGAATGGTGTCATAATTGTTACGTACTACATGTTCAGGAAAGTGACTCATGTATTATAGACAGTAGTTTCGCGCACTTTTGTCAGCACGTCATTGGTTACTGGACCGGTAGTGCTAGCTAGTGCGATGGTATGCTCTGAAATTTAATGAGATACTCGAACGTTTTATATTTTTATAGTTTATTTGAATCTCTGGAAAAACCTATTATTGTTTAAATATATAACAATAGTTATTTTAGTTCAAATTAATTGATTATAGTGTAAATTATCTAATTCCGTGAAACATTGTATGTTCAAAATTAGAGATTAATTGTATTATGTTGACTAGAATATTTCTTATGAAATTTAAATTATAATTTCTAAATTGTTTATAAATATTGTACTCCAAGTATGACAAAGTTGACCTCGGGATTGCGTTACAAGTATAATTGATATACATTACATAATATGCGTATCTTTCATATCGCACATTCTATCTGCGGATCAACTTATTGTAATCGTGAACTATGCTGACCAAATGGCTAGAACCGCTTGTATTTCTACATACATTTTCTATACTTGTTCAATAACGGTAAAAAATATTTTCTAAGTTTGACTTACAACTTAAACGCGTCAATAGTTTGAAAAAACTTCAGGTCAACATGATTTTCCACATTCGATTATTCCACATTCACCATAAACGCGATAAATAGTGGAATAATTGGGTTTTATTTATTATTCAACGATGTTAACATTCATTAATTCATAGTAACAGAGGTTTTACGTGTTCCAGTGAATCGGTTCCACTAGAAAACAAACGTATACTTAAACGTATATTTCGAGGAAATATAAGCATAATGGGGTAATATTACTATTCAAGGTGTGTCGTCCGCAAGTTTCTTCTAGTAATTGTCATTTATTTACGACGTTTGCGTCAGGAACGGGACGTCCCATCGTATTGCGTAACTGGTTTGGCATTTGCAAGTCAGCTGCTGGTCGTATCGTAATGATGTATAATCCGTTGTGTGGATTGTGCGTTAGTAATGGATGTTATAGTAAATATGCAGCTTGCGGTCAGCACGTGCCAGGCAGGCAGGTGTGTGCCGGCTGCCGCAGCACCTGTCACCACATCAGCTGCTTCTCGCTAAGATTCTAGCACTTATGCCACTTCTTGCTGAGCTCACGACACCATCATATTCCTTATATGCTTCAAATGACATTCATTTGTTTTATTAAATCATCATTTAAAAGTAAAAAAGTAGAACTGTAAATTTACGGCTTAAATGAAGTTATCGTCTTTGCAATGTTATTGTAGTAGCGTAGTAGTTCTACGTAATATTGTATAATATCTATTCATAGATATCAAGTGTCGCTCATAGTAACAGCTTTATTAGATTAGATACTCATATTTACAACATAAGTACCAACCGAGAAATATTGATATTTTAAATAATTCATCGTGTCATTCTTATGCAAAGTAAGGCCCAAATTTATAAATCGCTCTCAAGTCTGAGATCGATCTTGAGATGCTGCTTTCTTTTATAGATATATAATCAATGAATGAAAACAACTCAATATATATCTTAGATTTGAGAGTGGTTTTTATAAACCGCTCTTAATACGGGTCTCAAATGTTTTACAAACTGTAATCACAATTCGCATATTATAAAAAGTGTGGTTGCATCTTCATTATTACGTATATATTTATTTACTTCTCGGAGTAGTCGGTCTGGTGTCAAAAAGCTAAAAAGATGTTTTTGTGTTGTTTTCGCGAACTGCCTGTTTTACGACGACCGGTTATTTAAGCCGCCCTCGACGCGTGCCGTGTTCTTTTTATGCGGGCGTGCAATTAACTCACAGATGCAATGGCGCTGACCTTGCACCATTTACCTTTTTAAAATTGTTTCATTTTATCCACTTATTACAGAAAAAAAGGTAAATAATGTTTCAATTACATTTACTTTGGAATTTTAATTTTTGATATGATAAAAACGTGTAAATGCCTCTCGTTTCCAAGTCAATGTTGTACTTTCATACTGTTTTGTTAAGCGTATTATGAGTGAACATTATACTAGATTACATCACATGACGTTGATAGCTTATACGTATGCGAGCTTGTTGTGGGAACGGTTCCACGACATGCGCATGGCAACAAAATAGCGGGTCTAACCGGATTCTTCGAAAATTTAGGCATAGATAATAGATAGTCAGGTGAAGTTCTCTTTTATGTAAATAAGTATATATTATGTTCGAATGTTCCCAGTGCGCTGTGCGTATTAGGCGCGGTCCTCGACCCTACCCAAAGAGTGCATCTAAGTTAAGCAAGATGAGCGCGGGGGGACAGGGGGGGAGGTGCACCACTCTCCCCCCCTGCCCCTCCCAGCGTGCGCCGCGTCACGTACGCACGGGCCCTTCGCGTTTGCATGCAGGGTAGTGACAGCAAAGGGCAGCGCGCGCAACGCTCTGCCTCTATCGAATTTGTGGGCGAAGGGAGTACGCGTTGTAAGCTATGCGATCTCCCACCCCATACCATCTTCGCCCTTTATCCCGATTTTGGTGCTGTGCGTCCCGGTCGCGGTGCCACTCACCCCTCGGTGGGGGGCGGGGGGGTGACTTTGTACTATGCCGCCTTCGTTCGGGCTAAAATCGTTATATTTTGTAATAGAAATAGGTCAGATAATTTAAAAACACGAAACAGGATGGTGTCGCGATGATGGCCGGCCGCGGTCGTCGACACTAACGGATCACTATTTATACCTGCGTTAGTGCACCGGAACTCGCCCGCTGCACTCGATGCAACCGTCTTGTCTCTGTCAATGACCCCCTAAGCATTTGAACATTTGTTTCCTGGATCATATAACACCCAATTCTATTAATAATTTAAATTTGAAATGTATTATTCTTAGAGTACATACCACTTCATTTTATTCTATGAGTACAATGTGGCAATACTTTCGTGATTGTTTGTGCCCTTCGTTCGTATTGCGTCAAACGCCTACATGACGAGTAGGGCAGTCACCTACGTACCTAAAACATGAACTGTATCAAGCAGCTGTCCTAGTTTTTGTTCTATCTGTGCTTTATATGCTACAACTCTTGTTTATTTGACGAAAGATAGGCCAAGCTTTGTTTGTAAAGCGCCATCTCACAATTCAATGCCATCTTATCATGCGCTAATAATATTTTTGTTTGTTATTTAAAGATTGTGTCATAAACCTATAGTTGTTGTTTTCGATATTTCTTTATTCAGTTTCACACTATCCTGCTCACAGTAATGTAGGCAGGGGGGTCACCCCATTTTCCATTTTCCGCCGAATTCTGGAGGTACTGTGTGTTGAGCGGCGGAACTAAACGCCGCAACGAACCTCCACACCAGTGCGAAGAAATGAAAATATTAAATATTTCATTTTCTCCATCGAACCCACAGCCAATCGCGTTTACAATCACATACTTGTGTCCCTAAGCCACGAAATTATATTTTCCAAAAATAGGTTCCAAATGTCTTGAAAGTTAACGTAAAAACTTATAAAGGAGTAGGTACCTAGTAATTACATCATAGCTTACAGTCATCTAGATATATCATCAGATGTAGTACCTACGTACAGTTGAACACGAGCTAGTGGCGAGCGATGGCCGCTGAGGAATTTCCGCGAAAAAAGCCGCACGTCACACGCGTCACCACCACTACGTCACAGTACAAGGCTGAGCTCATTGCTTATAGGATGATAATAAGACATACAATGTTAGAATTTACTACAAAAATAATCTAGCCAATAATTGATAACTTAAACACAATAAATTATATTAAAATATAAAAAATATATTATATTAAAATAAATAAGGATGTAAACCAGTAAGCTCTAATTTTATTATGTGACGTGACTTGTATTTCTAATATTTTAGTATAATAAGATCTAAAGATTTTGGCAAACATTTGGCAAAAATACGAGTACAATGATTCGATTTTGTCACGTTTATCGAATTATCGGATATGATGTGAATCAAACAAGACAATGGCAGTCATTTTCTGGCATTTCCCAACTCTTTTGGCTTTTCCGAATCTCTTGGATAATTCTAAGAATGTTAATTTATTAGTCATATAGGTTATTCTCGTTTTCCTGCAAGCGTAATTATTTAATGACTCAGTAGTGTTGTGGCATGTAACGGGATTCTACGTAATTCACATTCTTTTAATATATAGTATCGAGTGATTTCTCACGGATGTAGAACCGTACTGATGTAGTTTCCATCATCTACAATAGGCATTAGAAAGCGACTGGTGACCGCAAACCGGCGCTGTGGAAGGGCTCCACACTGTATACAAATCTTACGAAATAGTGTTACGTCACTGGTACACGCTGGTAACTCTCCCATGGCCCTTTGTATTGCCCAAAAATATGCATACTTTAAAACGCAGTAATACTCACGTATGTGCTAGTACCGTGGCCATTGTTTGATATAAAATCTATGACATTGATGGGTTTAAAATTTCTCATAGAGGGTTCAACCCTTCTAAATTGCAATATTAGGGATGGGGCAGGCTTTTAATACAACTGGATAAAAATAGGTATTGGACTTGTTACGACACTTGTATGTTGTGAATTGTTAGGGAACTTCTCAAGGGCACTCCGACGTTTGTAATGTAATAATAGCACAGACTGTTCAGCTTTTTTGTGATAGGAGGGGAACTTCATTTTGCATAATCCTATGCGTGGTCTGGTGGACTTTTAAAAGCTTTAAAATCTGAGTTTACGTAGTGCCTTATCAATTATATATACTAATATTTTTTCTATCTAATTTTGTCTGCATGTGATAATTATTACATAAAATAATTCATATGTGCAAATTATTATCAACTTATTTCGCGTCATAGACAACTCGTACAGTTTGTTTAATAATTAGATTCTTGTTGCTAAGAGCCATTAATGGACGATAATAACAGTTTTAATGTAGAAAATAGTAACTCCTTAAAGATTTATATTTCTTTATAATATTTAATTTTTCATGTAAATATTCAACAAATTATAATATGTAGTGTGTATTTGTAGCATTCTAAAATGCAGTAACGATGAGCACGTTGCTTCCTTATTACACGACCTCGATTTCATTTATACTTTGCGTCTTATACACGGAATGCACAATAATTGTTCCAGTAGCTTGTAAACTTCAAAGAAGACAAATGATCCAAACATTTTGTTACCACTTTTAGAGTATAAGTTAGTGTAACTTTAAAAATATATGGCATATTGCAAAAAAACAATGAACTTCATTATAAACAAGCAAATAGATAGATCGATTTCAAATAATTTATTATGTTCAAAACGTTCGAAACTTATATAGACATCGTAATGTAAAGGAATGATAAGCAAAACTCAATCGAGAAATCTATATTAGTATAATTAATTAAACTAAAAGTAATTACCAATAAAATGCTTTGCGCCCTTTCCTCTCTCGTTTTCTTATAACTGTTTATATTCCAGAAATGCGCGAAATAGATATTCTATAGATGGTAATGTTATGGTTATATAGCTAGCTGTCTACAACAGGTCCAAAGTACCGTAACTATGGCCTCTACGTGCTTGGCTGCAGTTCTCGGTGACTTTTAAACCGGATAAACGGGCTTATTTCTAATATTTTATTATTTAGTTCCTTGTTTGTGTTTGAATTTAACTATTTGAAATAATAACTAATAAATTTAGGGCTTCTAATAAATATTTAAAAAGCTAGATTATCTATTCTCGAGCTAGCCAATTTCCTTTCGTCTATTTATGTATTAGAATAAACATCACAAGTAGGTCATGGAAAGATAATATTCTAAGCATTTCGTACGTTATCGAAGTACATGTATAATTTCAATATAAACAACAGCAAACGTTATATTAGAGTTAGCCGATTCTGGCAGCGAGATAGGGAAATGGAAGCAACAGTCGACCATAGCGAGTAGGCGTAGGGTATTAGTGGTGGTTATCGAATGAGCAAATGTAGGTCAACTGGTATGACGGCGGCGATAAACGAGCCCTCGACTGTTCATTATCAATATGTGCAATACGCGCTAGCTGAACGTATTCCAAATTTAATAACATTACAGAAAATTATTATACAAAATATTTCTTTTCGTTGACGTAATCGAATGAAACCTGTAACAGAAAAGAAGCTGTCGAAGTTTTCCATAAATAACTTTTTAATTAATTAAGAAGCTACAAAAGTTTAAATGTAAGAGGAGGAAATATAAAATGTAATGTAACATAGAACTGTATTAGCATATGGCTGTGTAAATGTTTCTTTGTGTTAATGCAGCTGCATTCTGTTGCCGTGGCACCAAGGCCGTGATGCAATGTAGGTACGCGTACGCTAGGTGAGTTATAGGTAGGTGTTCAGTGCATCATGTGATTGCATCACGATGCACTTGGATGCGGACATTAGACAGTAAGCCGATGTATTCTTGTATACAATATTAACATATATTTTTTCAATAATGTTTGCAAACATATAGCTCATTTAGCATTGCTAATTTTTGACCTACGACTATAACTGCACTTGGTCAGGTTTTAGCCTTGTGCCCCTCGTTAATGGGGAAGTGGGTTATTATAACAATTAAGTAACAATTTCCCCTTCGCATTCGCGGTACGACGGGCGGCGCGTCGCCGTCGTCGCTGTGGGAAAGTCTCGAGTGTTCGCGGTGGCCCAGTGGTCGTGTAGCGGGATCACGTGCAGTACATGGGGCGCACCTAGCGACAGCCATGTTACTCGTGTTATGTAAAGTGAATGCGCGGTGCGATACTATGACGAATACCAATTGAACTCTATAAATAGCGGTCGATCCGTCCTTGAGCTGCCGCGAGTGCTTTAAACTAGGTCAGGCCGAACTGCCTCATGGCGTTGCCCTTCCTCTCGCCCCTCCCCGCACCGCCTCGCCCACACCTCCTCATCTATTGCTTGATAGGTATTAAATTGTCGCATTCCTCACGCATATACGCTTTATATACAATTTTCACCTTTCTATTATTTCATAAATAGATAAAGTAAATGGACTCAGCTGATGCCGTGAGTTTTTTTTTCATTCATCATGTTGGCCAGATGTTCATTCATTGTTGTGGTACAATGTTGTTTTTTTACACAAGCTGGTTTACAGTATTTTTTATATGTATTATATAAGCTCTGAATACATTTTGTTGTTGTTGCTACCTGCTTGCATTGATAACAATGCTGGGGCAGGTAGGCAGATTAAAATTGTGCCCCCCCCTCTCGCTCCGATCGTTTTGTTACGTTTATGGTTATTATTATACGTACGTACTTTGATACTCGAAGTATATTTAATATTTATTCGACCAAGTTCAATTTTTATTAAACCATTATTTTTCGCTTTTTAGGTTTGAATATTGGTATTGGTATATGGTATTTATTTATAATCAATAAACATTTATAATAATAGTTGCATTGCATTCGTGGATTTTTTAAAATATTCTCTACATGTAGCGAAATAATAGTAACTGTTGCAATATTGAATGCTCGTGACAGTCGTCAAACATGATGGCTCACTGAAGAATAATGAATGCGAATATCGAGCGTACGTATAATGGAGGATGAAGGTATCGCGAGCGCTGCGGGCGACCCAGTGGGAGAAAGCTTTCTTCAGGCCGCCACAACCTCTCGGTGTGCGTAATCGACGTTTAATTTTAGTGTTCTGCACCGAAGTGAACACGAGGTGGCGTGCCACCTGTCTCCCGCTCCTTTGTCTCGGCTCTCGGCCCGCAAATGTCGGCGGAGGTCATCTAAATAAAGGCACTATACTGTACGCGTCCGATTTGGGCCGCGATCGCTGTCTAGACGTTGCGTTGCATCGTCCGATCGATTGCACGAACGAACCTCAGACGGTCGTCGACCCCGCGGCGCATCGGTGACGTTCCGCTCCGGTGGTTACGGATGTTACGGGCGTTACGGACGTCGAGATTCGTACTTGTATCGACGAACTCGGACCACATTCCGGAATAGGTGCCGGTGTCGTATGTCTTACGTTACCTACTGTACCCCCCATAATATCTTTCATTTAAAACTTATAGTCGAATATCAACATTATCTTAAAATGTTAAGTTACGCTTGGGTTGACCGATTATATAGGTACTTATATTACTTGTAAGTTGAAATACAATCCTCAGAATTCCCAAATGTTTTTGAAATACAATCCCTCTAAAAAAATGGTTCATATTTCAATGTAGTTCTACCGTAATAAAAAAATATATATGTAAAGCGTCGGAAAAAAAATAAGCTTTAGTGTTGGCAAAGTTCTTTTAAGTTTATTTTATTTACTTAACGCAGTTAGTGTTTACGACCTTTCTTTGTACTTTCTAGTAGTTATACGATCGTTGCTTTATCTTACGCGTCCTAATGCGTCTGCCGACCTTCACGAACGGTCAAATAAAGTATAAACGACAATGCCCTCATCGCACAATGTGAAATCGGAATTTTAAATAAAGGCTAGCTTTTTCTTTTACGACCATTTCGAGGAATATTTTCATGGAATATTATAATGACTACTTAAATTTTTATTTTTCTAATAAAATATCTTAGCATAATCAATGTACGTATTTTATTACGCTAAGATGAGTTAATTTACTAAAGTACTTATATAATTTTTTAGTTTATATTATCAAATGTTGACTTTCGGTGGTGATGGTTTTCCACACTAGGGCGACGAAGGCGCTGCAGATGGCTCTCTACGTGTCGCCGGGATTCTCCCGTGCGGCGGACGCGCACCTGCGCTTGGCTCTCATGTTCAAAGCCCGCCGGCATTGGGGTGCCGCTGCCATACACTTCAGGCGGGCGCGACTCGCTCCTCATCAGGACGCCACGTTCACACGTCTCGAGCTGAGTTTCCACGCTGCACATCTTCTCGAAGCCAGAGGACTACGGAAAGCTGCGAGAGACGCGTACGAGAGGCTGCTAAAAGAGCCTCAATTATCATCCACTCTGAAAGCGGATGTCTGTCGCCAATTAGGTATGCCAATTATCTAAAATATTACGTTAATGTTGAATTAAAATTATTATGTATCTATTCATAGTTATCATTTTAATTTAAAAATATGAATATTGTATGAAAACTATCGTATCACTAATTTGTTCCTTAATTGATTTTTATTGATCCTCTACACAGTTACTGTGTAAGGCTGGACCAGTATATTAATATAAAACGTTTGAAGTATGGAAAATGGCTCTATTTGATTAATATTATTGAGGTAAATTTTAACAAATATTATTAAGATAAAACATGAACCGTAGGTTGGTTGTACCATCGATGTGCGTCCCTCGGCGAGCCGGCAGCTCGCGCCAGAGCCGCTATCTGGTGCCTCCAGCGCGCTGTTGTAGCTGAACCGGAATCGGGCGCGGGACTTTATCTCCTAGGAAGATGTTTCGCAGCTCAGGGCAAAGTTCACGACGCGTTTATTGCCTATAGAAATTCTGTGGAGAAATCTGAAGGCAATGCTGACACATGGTGTTCTATTGGGTAAATATACATTCGGGCCATCCACGAATTTATGTCAAATTTAAAACACTATTAACATAACTATTTCAAGTCATAATGAAAAGTTTGATCGTATTTCGTAGTATTAATTAAGTTTTACGTTGTATTTCGTATACCTGTAGCCGGGAAATGTGAAGAAACTTCGTTCCCCACGCTCTACCCGAAATTTGAAATTGTGCGTTTTGAAGTAATAAACGCCACTGCCTTTGTTCTCGTTACCTAGAACTAAGAAATGTAAATAATGAATTCCCCTGATTATGGCATGTCGCCCTCACAAGTTAGTAACGTGGTATGTTTGTCGTGCGACAGCGTCCTATACCAGCAGCAGAACCAGCCGATGGACGCACTGCAGGCGTATATTTGCGCGGTGCAGCTGGACAAGGGGCACTCGGCGGCGTGGACCAACCTGGGCAGTCTGTACGAGAGCTGCGCCATGGCTCGCGACGCCTTCGCCTGCTACAACAACGGCGGCGCGCGCGCCTGCCTCGCCGGACAGCGCCTCGCCTTCCTGCGCGCGCACCTCGCGCACGCGCCCATGCCCTCCGTCACCGGCAAGTGAGTGACCCATCACCACCACATACACTATTCACTGTTTAGCTGAGCTAAGATGGCCACTGAAAACCAATTAATTATATTAGTTGTAAATATTATGTCACTATTTTAGAATTAACTGGACTATAAAATGCAATTAGTACCATAGGTACCACTTTGTTTCTTTTTGTATCAAACTTGTCATTTAATTATAATATTTTAATTAATAATTATTCCGAGAATTTATTTATAAATTTAAACTTTAAATATGTATATATTTTTCTCAAAATAATGAGTGTAATAACCTACGTAAGACATATGTCCTTGTTTATAGCAATCATATTCTGGAACAAAAAATATTTCATACGATATGTAAAATAACATGCTATAAATAACATCTTAATGAATCATAAAAAATAATTTTATCAAGCAGTGTCAAGCACCCTTTTATTATGACCTGAGAAGTCAGGTGCCTTCATTAACCTGTTACAATAACAAACAAAGACAGTTTTAACATTAAAATACTTTATGAATAAATATTTAATTAGAATATATGAGCATTTTTTATACAGTTCAGTTTTATGCCTTTGTTTGAGACGCGTTCAATATTCAATTTTATTCATATTTACCTAAGATTGTCTTTGAGCAGGAAACGTTTCAGTACTAATCTATAAAGTAATTATTAAATTCTTTAATTATTTGACGCTTATCTGTGACTTGTTTCAAAAACTGGTTTGTTTCTCAAGCGTAGCTCTCAAGAGTACTACATTATCGTAGCGGTTTCTTTTAATTACTTCATTTCCATGCAAATGTGTGATGAGTAAGTTCTTATAAAATATAATAAACTCAGATTATTTTGTCATTTAATTCCTAGCTGCGACTCGGGATGTAAATACGTATGTTCGATAACGGACGCATTCATAAAATTAATTTTATAGTTTGGTACAATATATTTCATTAGAAGTAAGAAGACAATATAAAATAATTATAATATTATGCAGTTTATTCCTTTTTTTTAAAAAGTAAAAATAAACTTAAAATTACTTAAATGAATTTAAATAAAAAAACTCGGTTTCCAAATATTTTTATTATTTCCAGACGAAGGCCACTGCCATCTATCGAGGAGGCATGGAACCTGCCCATTTCAGCCGAGATGTCGTCTCGAGCGCCTAAAGCCGCTCCTCCACCTTACCCCGGAGCTCCCGGGGCTACAACAGGTTCAGCGAGTACACCTAGTGGGGGTACAACGGGCACTGGGAGTACAACGGGTACTGGGGGTACAGCGGCCCCCAAGCGTGATGAGCCTGTACCCTTGACCAGTCACCAGCTACAAACACTACAGTATTTGCAGAGGAACTCGCATAATCTTTCCCCTCAACAACAAGTATATATGCTATGTATATGTATAACGAGCCCTTAAATTTAGTATTGTTGTTCTTTTTCACATTGCGTATTAAGAAATAGAGAAAAATACCACGCTTTGTCTTTTGACCAGAACAAAATACAATAATCCTTTTCCCTGAGTGGGAATCAAACTCACAACTGTCGTGATTGCGGCAAGACTGCATTAATGTTGTAATAAAAAACTTTTATCTCTTTTTCTATGAATTCAATGTAAGTATTTTAAAAACCGTTGAAGTAGTTTAATTTGTTTTATTCACACAAAATGGGTTTGTTGCAGGCGCAGATGCAGCAGTTGCTCTCTCAGTACCGGCTCTCTCAAGCGGCGAGAGCGCGTACGGTTTGTATTACTCCTATATTTAAATAAGGCGGCAGGTTTTAGGCTATTTTCCCAATATATTTTAAGTTTAAGTGTTATTTTGTTATTGCTATATATTAATTATAATTTTTTACGTTAGGTGGCGAAAAGTGAATCCAGTGGCGACAGTGCCGAGTCGCTCGCAGAAGATTTGTTAAAGAAGTTCTCAGACTCACAGCCAGATATAAAGAAAGAGCCAGTTATTAGTGAGTATTAGTTTCGTTATTTTTTTTTAGAGAAATAATATAATGTAGTGCTCTACCAAATTGTACATATATCACTGCAAAATTATTTTAATACATACATATATGTAATTTGGTTACGATAATGTCTGAAAAATTACATTTTTAGAAAAATAAAGCTTTGATCTACAAGTAACTTTAAATTTATTTATTATGTACGATCAAAATATAGTATGGTATAACTAAGTCTTTCAAAATATAAAAATGTCATATGGCATAAAAGTTGTATGTATAGCTAACAGTAAAAAAATGTGATCTATCTTCCCTTCCCTCCCCTCCCTCTCATCTCTCTCTCATCTCTTCATCCCTTTAAGAAACATAAATCATACAAGAACAAAATGTTACGAAGTATTGTATACTTATTTTTCATAGTCACCTATTGATCATATCACAGTAATTACCGATTACACAAATCCTGTTATAAAAAGTAATTAGGTATAAACCATAATATTGGTAATTATAGAAATACCCAGGGTTTTGCTACTAGATATATAATTCAAAATCATACTAGTAAAGCAATTTCCTTACTACTAGTCTTTTTAAGCATACTAGTAAGGAAATTGCTTAACGGAAACTACAGATTAAGTGGAAAAGTATATTTGTACTTTGGGAATATCAAGGCCAGTCACGGCGCAGGGCCACAAAGTGTGGGAGTAAACGCGACACGTTGTGGGTTCAATTCTCATTCGAGGAAATTAAATATTTAATATTTCCATTTTCTTCGCTCTGGTTCGACACCAGGCAAAGCGCGGCGTTGAGTTCTGCCATTCAATATAATGCCTACTCTGCTGTGTGCGGGATACAGTGTGACCCGAAAAATATATAACATAATAATTATGCAAGTTTTCACAATCTTTCGTGTATTTCCATGTGATTTTGTATCGATTAGTCTATGCGCCCCTTTTTTATTGCATATGTCACAAATATAGATAGTTTTATGTCAGGTGAAAGTATTAAAGGTAGCATAAATAAATGTTTTGAATTCATGCGGTGAAAATGAGTTCTCCGAATGGACTGTTAATGTAATTTCTAAGTAAATGAACACATGACAGGATGTCCTTCCTGTTCGACGCCCAAACGAGTTGTAATCACTCGGTTTTACTAGTTTGGACATTTTGTGTAATTGCTTTAATTGTAATTTTTATAATTTTAACAAATAACGCAATTAGAATTAGCTTGAACCTGTTTTTTTTAAATTTAAAACCTAGACTCTAGTAAATTAGATTTGGATTTAATTGTTTCGTAAGGTGGTTTCTGCGTAATGCCAGAAACACGAGAAATACATAGTGTTTTTTTGTGTCACATTTATATCTCAAGAAAGCATCACAAGTTTATGTTTATATTAATCAACATAGAAAAATTATAATTTTAAATTATTTACTTTGTTCTTTTGTTATTAGTAACATTGTATTTAAAAATTGAAAGAAAAACTTTGTTTCTATAAAAACAAGCATTAATAATACTTTTATTTATAATAATATCGTTGACTACTATTGAATATTTATAAATAAAAAGATATTTAAGTATCCCAATTCAAATATGGTGAGCAAATAGAAGCCATTCATAAATAAATTCTATATAAAAACAAATCTAAAATAGACTGATATAGCTTAGTTTATAAGCATTCTGACAATAGCTTATTTCGCATAAAAAGCAATTTTAATATTGATTTCAAAGATTTAAAAATTTTCATTTGTATTTTGTAATAAGCGAAACGGCAACCGATATGATATACAGTGTTGTAAATTGTAACTATAAACAGAGTGTCCATTGCTCAATGGAGTTTTTGCTCATAGATTATTCTTCTACGATATGAAACGTTTTATAGAACGTATACGTAAATAAAACGTATTTTTTTATACAACACCTGGAAATACAGTATTGTAAAAGGAGACAGCACAAACTTATTTAATGAAAATTTTTTTGACGTGATTCCCGAGTCAAGCACTGTTGTGTTACGGAATCTAATATATCTATGTAATTAAGGATTATTATATCATCACTTACGTGATCTCCAAATACTAATCAGATCCGAAAAATATGACACTTTTATTTAGTACTTATTGTTAATAATATTTTATAAATTAAAATTAAATCAGCTTCACGCCGTATTCCGCGCACCGCGGGGTTGGAACCAGGGTTGGAACCTGCGTTACGACTGGCCTTAATGATATAATAATGATATTTTATATACATAATCATCATCAATGCTTAATAAAATCGTAACGGATAGGTGTCCCTCAAACGGGCGAAGCAGCGAGCAGGTCGCCTATATTGAATATTCTGCTTACATAGAAATGATCTTCACATATAAACCGGTTTCTTTAGACAATAGTTCTGATTTCTTCTCGAGTACGAATGAGTTTTTCTCATATTCATTTCAGTTGGCACTCGGAACTTGTTCCGTGCTTGAGTACTTTTTTTGGTTCGTTTTTACGTTTTATTACGTAGATCGAGTCGAGCCGTCTATTTTTTTACTGTATTTATAATACTATCTTTTTTTCTTCGAAAGGCGATCTTAAACCTACGAACTACAAAATATCTAAAAAAATAAAAATAAAATTGCGTACGTGTTGAGGTATTTCACGTGAAAACAAATATGGGAGTCAAATTTTAACACCTTTTTAATCTTTTGGGAGATTTTAGTACATAGTAAGACAGAAGGCGATGCTAAATTTGCAGCTACTAAAGCGTCATGGGGACCTATTGGATTGTGAAGATTATGTTCAAAAACGAATAACAGCTTACGTTATCTATTTATGTTTACCATTTTAGCGAACAAGAGAGCATGTACAAATTTTTAGAAATAGATTTTTTTTAGTTATCTGACGGGCTGCTCTCAACGCACGCCCTTATATGAAGGGTACATCTATAGTAGGGCTAAACAACAAGTAGTACAAGATTTTTCACCATATGTTTTTCTGACGCGGTCAAATAACACGCCAAATCTCCGTTTCGGCTCTCTTACCATATAATTTCATGTTTTTATTTTGTTAAACCGATGTAGCATCTTTTTAAAATAATGACAGTTCTATTTTAAAAATCATCTTTCAATTTATTTTGACAATGTGTAAAATGTTAAAGTTAAAATGCATATATTATGTGAAAGTTTAAATTTAAGCTCGTAATTTAGAGAAATAAACATTTATTATAATATATAATTTCACATTTAAGATTAATTCGGGACATCATAAGATTATATTTAATTAAAAACTATAGTGACATGACTGAATTTCGTTCAGCAGAAAGTCCAAATAATGGCAGCAGCAACGAGGTGGTGCTCGGCGGCCGCCAGCCCGTCGTGAAGCTCGAACCGCTTAAGACCGACCCTCTCAAGCCCGTCTCCTTTCACATTGCGCTCACCTCCAAGCAGATACTCGACGCATGCAAGTGAGTCTTTTTCTTTAGTGTCGTATTGTCGTCAAACTAGTGCTTTTATTTCAGTATATTATTTTGTTTCATTATCTAACTCGTGTATTATATTGTGTCCAGAGAGAACGCGGGTCCGCCGTCGTCATGGTCGGTGCTGGGTGACGGCAGCGGGCCGCCCGAGCCTCCCGGCGTGCCACCCCCGCGCCTCTCCGCCGAGCAACTGGCGCCGCCCGCGCCCTTCGTGTACGTTGAGTCCAAGCGCGACGCCTTCAGCCCGCAGCTGCAGGACTTCTGCCTCAAGCACCCCATCGCCGTCGTGCGCGGCCTCACCGCCGCGCTCAAGCTCGATCTCGGCCTCTTCTCCACCAAGACGCTGGTGGAGGCCTGGCCAGACCACGCCGTGGAGGTGCGCACGCAGCTCATGCAATCCGCCGACGAGAACTGGGACGCCAGCGGGCGCCGCCGCGTGTGGGCCTGCGCCTCGCACCGGTCGCACACAACCGTTCGCAAGTACGCGCAGTACCAGGCCGGCTCCTTCCAGGAGTCGCTGCGCGAGGAGCGTGCGGCGCCCGGCGTCCCTGGCGCGCCCGTGGCCGGCGCCGGTGCGCTGTCCGACTCGGACGGCCGCGAGTCGGGCTCCGGGCCCGCCAAGCGGCGCCGCGCCGCTCGCATGCTGCGCTTCGGCACAAATGTGGATCTTTCCGACGAGCGCAAGTGGCGCCCTCAGCTCACCGAGCTGCAGAAGCTGCCTGCGTTCGCGCGCGTGGCCTCCGCCGCCAACATGTTGTCGCACGTGGGCCACGTCATCCTCGGCATGAACACCGTGCAGCTGTACATGAAGGTGCCCGGCAGCCGCACGCCCGGCCACCAGGAGAACAACAACTTCTGCTCTATCAACATCAACATCGGGCCCGGCGACTGCGAGTGGTTTGGAGTGCCCGACGCGTACTGGGGCGGCGTGCGCGAGCTGTGCGACCGCCACGGCCTGTCCTACCTGCACGGATCGTGGTGGCCCGACCCTGACGAGCTACGCGCGCATGGCGTGCCCGTGTACCGCTTCACGCAGCGCCCCGGAGATCTGGTGTGGGTTAACGCGGGCTGCGTGCACTGGGTGCAGGCCACGGGCTGGTGCAACAACATCGCGTGGAACGTAGGCCCGCTTACGGCGCGCCAGTACTCGCTGGCGCTGGAGCGCTACGAGTGGAACAAGGTGCAGAACTTCAAGTCGATCGTGCCCATGGTGCACCTGACGTGGAACCTGGCGCGCAACATCCGCGTGTCGGACCCGCGCTTACACCGCGCTATGCGCGCCTGCCTGCTGCAGACACTGCGCGCCGCCGCTGGCACCCTGCAAGCCGTGCGCGCGCGCGCCGTGCCTGTGCGCTTCCACGGACGTGCGCGCGGCGAGGCCTCTCACTACTGCGGCAATTGCGAGCGCGAGGTGTGGCACGCGCTGCTGGTGCGCGAGCACGAGCGCCGCCACGTGGTGCACTGCCTGGCATGCGCACGCCGTGCCTCGCCCGCGCTGCAGGGCTTCCTGTGCCTGGAGGAGCACCACATGGACGAGCTGTGCCAGGTGTACGACGCCTTTACGCTGCACCGGCCAGCGCCCGCCGCGCCGCCCGCGCCTCCCACACCCGCGCCCGCCGGCCCCGACTGATGGGCGCAGCCACTCTGTCTACTGTAATGCTTATTTTATTTATCGATAGGCGTCCGGGCGACGAACGCCGCGCCCGTCTCGCTATCGAGTTAGTCGCAAGCTAGATTTCTGTATATTTGTGACACACGAGTGATTGTGGTTGTCGTTTTTGACCAACTGTAAAAAAGTATAGTAAGTGATCACTAGAAAAATTGCTGTCTATTTTTAATACACGGCTCGTGAGTATAAAGACGTAGGACGAGACGAATATTTTCGTGAAGAAGCTAATTTTGTAAATCGATACATTTACAATTTACAAACTCCTCGATCACTTTTGTAATTGTGAGAGATAATGATAAAAGCGATGTCAATTTTGGACGACCGCGGGTCGCCGCTAGCCGAGCGTAGTGTAGGGCGACGCCGACTCGAGCGAGGGTTCACCGGTAAATGTATTATTTTTGTATAGAATTATATTTATTTATTTTATGACACTGATTTAGTTTTGATTTCCTAGTATAATCGTCGTAGCGAATAGTAGTTCGTAAGTGAGAGGCACGGAGTGAGGCTCTGCGTTTTAGGAGGGTCCGGAGACAGTGCTGCTATGTCCCAAAGAGCGTACCGCGCAGGCGCCGTCTGGAAGCGGACGAATATATTATTCGCACTAGTTAATTGCATTTTAGTCTGTCGAAGGGACCGACTGTCGAGTTTATTTATTCAAATGAATGTTTAATATGAAATCGTTTCGTTGTATGACAAAATTAGATGTAATTATGTTTGGCTCGGAGTAATTAGACAATGTTGGCAGAGGTCGGCAGAGGGCGGTAGAGGCGGACGGGGGAGGAGCTCTCGTTACTCAGTGTTGCCACCTTAGTGATTTTGTTGCCAGATATGGTTTACTTTGAAAGTAAGCAATGATATTTTGGAAATATAACGTCGGTAAAAATAAAGAACTAGTTCAACATTATGAAAAACTGCAGTTACAAATTTTATTAAAAATATTTAAATATATTATAATAATAAAATATTATGGCTGTAAATAGAAAGTAAATATTATTTATGTGACAAAAAAGAGTAAAAGGACCTCTGTTCGTGTTTTTTTGTTAAATTATAGGCAAGGTGGCATCATTGTTGTTGCTTGTTCTGTATCTAAGTTTATTGTATGTTATCACGCGGTAGTCCCCCCTCCCGCCTGCCGCCGCGCCCCGGAGGGGACTTTGGAATGGGATTGTGAATACTGATCTATTTTATAAGTAATGTAACATCACTGCCATTTACGACCTTACTGTTTATACTGTAATATTAAATTTTTATTAAACTTATAAAATATCGAAACTATTTTTTTAATTCCCTCTTCCTAGTCTATGGAAAAAAAATCAGCCATTATGTTATAAATGTAGAATAAAAGAATCTGTTTTTTGTTTACATTTATTACTATAATCACAATTATTTCGTAAAAATAACAAATGGACTATAATTTTATTTTAAGAAACTCTAAAGTAGATTGTGAATATTTAAGGTCCATAATATATAGCTGTGTATAACAACAGAACTGAATATTCGAACAAAATTAAAATTCCTTATAGGACAGAAAATGACACAATGGTTAAGCGTTTCTTTCAAATTTTTCATCATCGCCACCTGGAGGTGTATTTAGAATCAATTTCCCTTTTCTATGTTTTTTTTCAAATGTTTAGTCTGATTGTGAAAATTTAATTCCAAATACACCTGCCCAAAGAAAGCAAAGTCGAAATTTTTAGAATTATAAAGACAAACATTAAAAATTTTTACTCAGCACTATAAAAATACGTACATAAACAATATATGCTGTTTTTAACGAGTTTCTTTATAAAATCTAATCATTTCGATAATGCTTCTTTCCATTTTTAATATAAAACGTTTACAAACAGTCTTTTAAAAGTAAATATACTTTTTCGATGATACTTATTCATATATTCATTCTTTAACATATTTAAGTAAGCTTTATAGCACCTATTGTTGTATATATCTTATTTTAATGTAATATATAATGTTAACTACTTTATACAAGTAAAATAAAATAAAAAAAATCATTTAATATATGTTATCCCAACGTCACTGTAGTCCAAATTAATATTCAGTTTTTGCTTTAACAAAAATGTCTTAATAGAAATCTATTTACTCCGCACATAGCAAGGGAGGCAGGAGTCTAAAATACTTTGTTTTCCACGCAACGCAACGTCTAATTCTCGAGATATCGCGAGTTGAGTGCTAGAACTTAACGCCGTGCTTGTCGCCGTACTTGGATGAAATGAAAATATTTTATTCCCAAGCGGAAATTGAACCCACAACGTTGCTGTGCCATGATGATATAGTAATTGCAATGAACTTCTGCTCATATTATTTAACAACAGTGACATTGGTCTGCAAATATATAAATCTATAGCAGAGAGCTAAATCAAAATCAATTAAAAGGTACAGATAATATGAAAGAAAGTTACAGTAAAAATATTTCTCAAATACAAAAAAAAACCTTTTGGTAGTACATTGCACGTATGTCGTATAACAACTCATTGTCTAAATTATCTAAGGTGTCTTCACATTTAACTAACGTTTTGGTGATAACTAGTATCTAACTAACACATCCATGCATACCGTCTTTCACAATAGGAAGATCTTATGGTCAGAGGCAAATAAATTTTCAAAATGTAGTTTTAATATAAAATTATCCTAATAATAAAAATTATTCGATATTCCGATCAGCAAATAGTCCAAGCTCAATTTAATAGTAATAATAAAATAAGATATCGCCATTAATTTCATAATTAAATATATATATAATAATAATTACGTATATTGCGATTATTTTATAATAAAATGTATAAAAATAGGCCGAAATATCTTTCCATATACTTCATTCAACGTCTAGAACACGTTAAAGCCTTCATTACTTATATCAATTCCATCGCTTACACATACATACATTATAGGAATGGTAAGAGGTTAGTTTAAGAAAATTTTAAGCAAGTTAAGACAAGTTTACATTTACAACGAAGCAGTTAAATATAATTTGGTCTTTTCATATAAAAATATTTAATTAACATATATAGTAATTTCACTTAAGAGATTTTGTTTGGAAACTTATACATACATAATTTCACGCACATTCATTATTCAAAGTGTGTACTATAATATTTAGATGCTAATTATTACATGTAAGAAAAAAACTTAGGCCTAGTAATTTGAATTAATATAAATTTTACAGTGACATTTTTTAAAATAGATTCGCAAAACACTTGACTAGTTTGTGCTCGAGCTCTTCTAACTTTGCATAACTACATACCTATATATAATCTATAGTGTGACATGAATTATGAAATATTTGGGATATGAAAATTCTAAAGGCACATCTACAGGTCATCGACAGAAATGAAAATGAATATCTAAGACTAATTAATATTTCATTATTTTGCATAAAAAACATTTATAAGGTAAAGCAACAAAATTATGTATATAAAAAAATACTTATAATCTATCAAGAATAAAACTTGGAAGACTACATTAAATGCTAAGAATTAGAAAAAAATTGCATTGTAATATAAAATTTTCTTTTTTGTTTAATACCTACTTGTATAGGGTTTTATAACTTGCAGTATGATTTACCAGTCCTAGAACAGTCGATGAGCCGTGACAGGCCTGAAGTTAGCTGTAGACTTGATGCTTTCTGCAGCATCATATTTGAGAGACTGACTGATACTTGATTTTAGTATTTTTTTTAATTTTGATTATTCTTGTCCTGAGTAAAAAATGTACATACCCCATAAGTCTCTAACCACCTATAGTTAGATTAAAAAACCTTACTTTGTGCAGTCACAACTCCTCGACTGCACTAAACTAAAATTACACTACACTTCTTAACGTTTTACTATTGAAATAGTTTCAAAGTATTTACTATTTTCAACAAAACAGCTCAAATAGCTGTTTGGAATAGTGAATAGTGTAATAAATTTAATTCCCATCTTCATTTTAATCCACATAATGTGTTTTATATAATAGTAATTAATGTTATTATATCGAAAATAATTCAATTTAATAAAATATATGTTATAACAGTACATTTATAATATAAACTATATTTAAATATGTTATAAGATCTTTCATATTTCAGGACACGCGTTTGATTATATAAAACTCTATACAACACCACTCGAATTTATGACAAACTCCCAGAAGTTTCGAAATCCCTTTTTTAACCAACTTCTGTAAAAGGAGGAGGTTCTCAATACGACTGTATTTTTCACAGCGCCTCTCAATCGTCCTAAAAAGTGTACTAAAACGGTTAAGAATTCTTTCAGTTTGTATATTTTGCACTTGACGATAAAAGTCTGCAGTGCCTAACAACTCATAATAAAAAAAAAAAGTCACAAAACACAGAAGTTTTTTCAGTGTTGCTCAAGTAGAGTTGTATAGAGTTTATACTGTATTTCCAACCCATTATATTTTAACATAGAAAGCTTTTTATATAAAATGTATATAAAGTATTAATATTTAACGTCTCCACATAGCGTAAAACCTTTGATAAACATAATTGAGAAATATGCTATATGCTGTGTATGAAAAACAGATTATGTATCTTTAAAATAATGTTACATAATCAAACACTATTGGAATATAGAATATTATAAAGTAGTTATTGAATATAAAATATTATATAGTAAAACTATTGAAAAGTAGCATACATAGAGATATACATATAAAATTTTTTCAAAGTAACAGGACTCGAATGGATTATCGTTATACATGTTTATACGTTTTCTAAAACATTTTTCTATTCTCAGTGTGAAATAACACTTTAAAAATGTCAAAAGTAGCATAATATATATTTTCAATATAACATTTATAATAACATTGAAATTGTTATAACCATTTGTAAGAAGCACATTGTATGGGAAGACTGAATGTAATAAAATGTAAATTCATATTACTAATACAAAAAGTGATCAAGCACTATTAGTGCGTCGCACTTCTAGAATAAAAGAGATGTAAGTCGAATATTCCTATTTTCCTAGTAAAGAAATTTGTTTACATTTGCTTTAACATTTATATTAGAGGAAATATTATATTGATTATTTTGGTTAAAGCAAAAAAAAAAAATTCCATATCTCATTATTTGAGTTACATCCTTTTATTCTAAAAATGCAATATACATTTTATATATCCAATAAATGAAGATTATATATATCAATATAGTCTTCCTGCACGATTATATAACACTCAGTTGTTGTTGGTTCGCTAGGTAAATATATACCTTGGTTTTGGTTGCCCGGGATTGGCGGGTCGAGATGGCCGGGTTTGAGGGTCGGGTCTGGTGCTTTGGGGGTCGGGTCTAGGGGGTTGGGGGTCGAGTCTGGGAGGGCGGGGGTCTGGTCTGCGTGGCGGGGGGTCGGGTGTAGGGTGTCGGGTCGTGTCTCAGGAACGCGGCACGGGTCGGCGGAGAAGTAGCGCGGAGTCAGCCGAGACTATAGGTAGTTCGTTGCTGCAGTGATACTTGATAAGATGTGGAACGCTTTCGAATACTCGGTCTTTTGTGCGTACCTGAAATTTTCGAGGGAAAATAATAATTTGTTGGTATGCTTGTGTTGTTTATCTTTTTTTTTATTTACGCTGTATCCTGCATGTAGCAAGGTAGGTAGAGGGAATTTTGGAAGACACTCCACAACTCTCCTCAATTTTCGAGACATTGCGTGTAGCCGCCTCTTTGTTTTGTTACCAGAGCGAAGAATAATGAGAAAATTTTACAAAAACATGAAAATATTAAATATTTCATTTTCCCGAGTGAAAATGGAACCCACAGCCGTCGCATTTACAGTTGCAAGCTCCTGTCCCTGCGGCATGACGGTCTCTACCTTTTCCCGTCTACACAAGAAATAAATTTATAAAAAAAAAGCTAACCACGCCATTAGGGTCGACAAGTAATAAGTGTTTGTGTGTTCCGCGTCTCGCCCCCGTCAGCACGAACTGTCCGGGGCAGGCGGTGGACTGTCGCACTAGGAACTCCCCGTCTTCTGTTACTAGCTGCAAAACACAAACGGGTGGTTTAATTTTGGATTGATATTATTTGGACACAAGATGATATCTACTAATATACTTTTATAATAATGGGGTAACCTTTGTTGTATAGAGACTTTTTGGTAATATTATTTTTTTCTATATTGATTATTCCAAAAATTACCATTGTTACCTCATTATTTTATATCATAAATAGTATGTACAGAAATACAGTATGGTCGGCAAATCATGGCAGCTTCGAAGTTAGGCTTTATGAACTTATGCACTCGGGGAAAAAAAACATGAAAAGTAGGAAAAAACTTATAATAAAATCTGCAGTCAAATACAGCTCACCCGCTCGGCGGCACCGCGCGAGATGGGCCCGTGGTACCAGGGCTCGCGCGCCAGAAGCGCCGCCTGCGCCGCCGCCGGCAGCGCGCTCGCCTCCGACGACGACGGCGACGCACTGCTGGACGCTGCCCCCGCCGCCGCCGGCGCCAGCGTGAACGGCTGCATGTCGAATATATCAGTATTGTGGGCGGGCAGCAGCGCGGTGGGCGGGGTGCGCGGCGGCGGCGTCTGGTTCACGTAGTGTCGGACGCTCTCTTCACACCTAACGTTAAAAATATTTTCGTTTTATGACCTAGAATATTCTTTACAGTGTCACCGGGCTGAAAAAAGTTTATATCGGTGTATACTCACGATGATATAGGTGCGAGTGTGGCCAGCGGGGGCGGCGGGGGGTGCCTGTGGGTGGGCTCCGGGGGCGGGATCTTGTCCGGCATGTCGTTGTAGTACTCGCGCTCCTCGCCCGCCGCGGCCAGTGTTCGAGCACCGTTTATGTTTAACCTATAAAATTTATAATAGAAAATGTAAAATTTCCTTATGCACTAATTATTTTTGTTTCGAGACAATTGATGTTATGTAAGCGACGAGAACTCCGTGACGGCGTGGAACAGACTTTAAGAGCGATGGTTGTGGGATCGATCCCCATTCGAGTGAAATAATTTTATTAAAATCATACGTCATGTCTCAAAAATTTTGCGGAAAGTTCGGAAACAGAGTGTGTTAATAATAAGTCTCGTCTGTCTACCCTGCTATGCGGGAAAAAGTATAAATCTGTTTAAAATGTTTATGTAAAATGGAGCAAGATTTTCTAATCCACCTCTATGACACCTCTTAGAATTAGTTTCTTAAGAAATTTCTATATAATTTTTATAATTTTCGCTTTTAACATCAATTTTTTTTTGTCAAGTCATATCTTCCAACTCATAATTTTGTTACCATAGTATATTTGGTATTTATAATATTCTAAATGTTGCATAATTTCTAGAAATTCTAAGTAAACATTACTACACATAATGACTATATTAATAATAGAGCAGTTGAAGTAATTGTAATATAGAGTTAATTTATTAAAAAGAGTACATTACATCTATTTTCTCTTAATTATTTAACAATACATTGTTTAGTAGAAAATTTAAATTAAATGTAAATAAAATTACTCAAAAGTGCACTAATTCATAAAAAATGTAATATGCACCAAGTACAAAAATACATGTCAGTACTATTGTACTATTTATAATAAAAGCAATAGAAAATAAATTAGTGACCCAATTGCTATCAATCAAAATAATTCCTGCTTCATACTGTGACTCACTGATAATGTTTCCATGCTAATAGTATATAGCATAAATCTAGATGACATTTTTTGGTCACACATTTAGTACATTTTCATTTTCATTAACTTCATTTTATATCTAAATGCTGTGTAAGGTTCTGCTACATTATTATGCAGTTTCTTTAAAACTGTGCTTTATGGAAAATTAAGAGAATAAATTTATGTAAGATATTATATATTTATTGTTTAGTTGAAAATTAAACTAAGTTCCGACAAAATATCATTATCGTTTTCACATACCCGTGACTCATATGAGGATAAATAAATTGATCAATACTTATAATAGAATGGAAGTGGCAATAAATAAAAGATGATTCACACTTACGATGAGGGTTTAGTAAGGAATTCCTTGAAACGTAACTCAAAGGCTTGTCCAATGGTCGCTATAACGTCTTGGGCAAGTCGTCCCCCACACTCTAGTACGTAACAGGCCCTCCATTCCGAAGGAGGTGCTGATTTTGCTACATATGCCACAAAATCTAAGGAATCCTATAAATTATTGTTTTATTAGTCTTTTCGTCTTTTTCTCAAATTCACAGTGTATCCCACATATAGCGGGGTAGGCAGAAGGAACCTGGAGTCTAGACTCCTTCCTCAGTTTACACCAAATTTTGTGAAAATATTCATTCTCTATTCTGGGAATCAAACTCAAAACTGTTGTGTTTAAAATCAGATGTTCCGCTGATGCAACACAATGATTTCTATATACTTAATTATAATATACTAATACTACTAGAACCTGTGAAGAGGAAATTTAATATGTTTAATGTCCTGTTAGCCAGAGTAATACATGTAAATTTTATTTAAACTATTGAGTGTAATAAATGAACACCATAACATATATTACATATAAGCAATATTATCCTTTGTACAACTATTTTAGAAATAGAAGGCACTGTTATTTTATCATTAAATGTGATAAGCTTTATTGCGGTTAGAACATGAAAATTTCACAGTAATTTCTGAGTAATAATACTAAGTAGTTACTATTTACTTCTATTAAAACATAAAGAAATAAGAATAAATGAGGCCATTGTAGGTCATTGGGACATCCTCTGATTGTAAATACTGCAATACCCCACACAGAGAAATGATATTTTTTCTCATATTATTTTCCTTTCAAGGCAAAATGCAGCATTGGGTTTCCTCATTTACCAGTAGTGTCTGAAACTCAGGGAGAAATCAGAGACTAAGAATTTAAGTGTCAACAGTAGGTTTTCTATTCTAGCACCCTGCTAGATTAGTTAGTTCTTAACTTTACCCTGCTACGGGGCAAAAGCAAGAAGTTATGTTTTTATTTAAAAGAATATTAACATAACATTACAAAAAAATACTAAATTACCTGATCACCTCCAGAAGCAAACGAGACTCTAGGCATATCATGTCTTGCAATAGTTTCCCCTCCCTCTAAAGCAGCAAGTGTGATAGCTCGCGAGGAAACAGTAAGAGCTACATTGGAACCAGAGTGGGACATTCTGGGTTTCGCTGCTAATGCATTGGCAGCAGCTTGGCATACTCGTCTCTTTTTATCTGCAGATCTAAGTCCAGCTGCTGCACATACTCTGGCTATACATTCTCTGTAATTTATGATTAGTATTATTAGTACCAACTTATGATCTTTATAAATATGTATTTACAGTAATATTATAAAGCTGAAGAGTTTGTTTGTNATTTAATATGTTTAATGTCCTGTTAGTCAGAGTAATATATGTAAATTTTATTAAAAATATTGAGTATAATAAATAAACACCATAACATACATTACATATAAACAACATTATCCTTTGTACAACCATTTTAGAAATAGAAGGCACTGTTATTTTATCATTCAATATGATAAGCTTTATTGCGGTTAGAACATGAAAATTTCACAGTAATTTCCAAGTAATAATACTAAGTAGTTACTATTTACTTCTATTAAAACATAAGAAATAAAAATAAATGAGGCCATTGTAGCTCATTGGAACATCCTATGATTGTAAACGCTTCAATACCGCACACAGAGAAATGATATTTTTTGCTCATTTGCTCAGAGACTAAGAAATTAAGTGTCAACAGTAGGTTTTCTATTCTAGCACCCAGCTAGATTAGTTAGTTCCTAACCTTACCCTGCCATGGGGCAAAAGCAAGGAGTTATGTTTTTATTTAAAAGAATATTAACATAACATTACAAAAAAATACTAAATTACCTGATCACCTCCAGAAGCAAACGAGACTCTAGGCATATCATGTCTTGCAATAGTTTCCCCTCCCTCTAAAGCAGCAAGTGTGATAGCTCGCGAGGAGACAGTAAGAGCTACATTGGAACCAGAGTGGGACATTCTGGGTTTTGCTGCCAATGCATTGGCAGCTGCTTGGCATACTCGTCTCTTTTTATCTGCAGATCTTAGTCCAGCTGCTGCACATACTCTGGCTATACATTCTCTGTAATTTATGATTAGTATTATTAGTACCAACTTATGATCTTTATAAATATGTATTTACAGTAATATTATAAAGCTGAAGAGTTTGTTTGTTTCACCACACTTATTTGAGGAACCACTGTTTCGAATATAAAAAAAAAATTGTTTTGGATAGTCCTTTTATCATGGAAGAGCTAGCAAGCAAAAGCTAGTGTCTTATATTGGTATTATAACAATAAAAGTTATCTTAGAAATAAAAAAAAAATTGTCACTTCCACAACAAAAACACAAATTTCATTGATCATAAGTTTCTATACACAATGTTTTAATGACTGAAATTTGCAATTTCTAATATGCAATAATGTTTAAAATTCCTAATGTTAGCTTGCATTATTGTGTAGACATTAAGAATATTGACATTTTATAAATATTTTTTTATCCCCTAAGTATTAATAAATTAAGAAACACTACATGGATATGTATATATCACTTAAATATCAATTATAGTAAACATTATGATTGAATAAAAATTGTAATTATATGAAACAGTGGCAGTTATAACATTTAAAACATAATGAAGTCAACATAATGTAAACTAACACTTACTTTGCTACTTGTGATCTGGTCTCAAAATCCAATTTTTTCATAGAAGTTAGGACTTCCATACACCCAATGTACTGAAAGAAGAGTAAATGTAACTGTTTAAATTGATTTAACAATGATTTAAGTAGAGTATTTAAAGGCTATATCATATATAGCTCATATTTTTTTTTGTGGCTCTAATTTCTTTAATAAAGATAATATAAGAATTTCGTAAACTACTTACCCGAACTGCATAAGTTATTCCATCGGTAGCTAGTACAGAGTCAGGATGGAGCCAGCCTCTAGCTGGTTTAGAAATAAATGCTCCGTTTTCGGTCATTTCTTTAATTGTAGGAGTGTCTTGAGAGATTATAAACCTTTATCTGTTACTCTTCATCCACTATTAGTTATTCAAATACTTTCATTGTGATTCAAATTTCGATTCACTGCTTCCCGACTAGTAACTATTACAAGGGAAAGAAAACAACTTACGCGCAGTTGTTCTGTTTAATTAAATAACTGATTTATCTAACAAATCAATATGGAATTTAAGATTAATGGTAATATATTGCTATTTATTAAAAAAGTAAAACTTTTTGACAATATCACAGAAGATCCATAGACTAATGATCAATGAGCCGTAGACAAGACTTTGGTTTCTGTTTACATTATAAACGTCAATGGCTATTTGGCTTATGTTAAAAGTTAAAAAATTAAAATATATGAGTAAACTTATCTAGCAATAAAATTTATAGTATTATAGTAAAACTAAAAATTATTACCATATTTAAGGCTTTACAAGAAAGAATGTGCTTATAAATAAAAAAATATGAAGAGAAAAAATGTTTAAACAAAATATGTAGATGAATACGTACTAAGGATATATTTTCGTATTCATTGAAAAACCAGCCAATTATATTATATGATTTTTTTATTGTATATATTATTATTTATTTTTTTAAAAACGCCTCACTCCTGTCGTGTTCTTAAGATAAATACATAGCTAACTCCAAAGTGTAAATTCAAAAATAATTAAGAATCAATTTTGATAATCTATCACTGATTCTATTTGTTATCTCAAATGATAATAGAAATCGCACTTTTTTAGTTACCAAAAATAAATCTAATCAAGTTAAGAATAGGTAAAGTAAAAACTGAGACGAAAACGCTTTCCTCAAAAGAATATACAAAGCTTAAATCTATTCAAAGTACGCACTCGACTAGCGGTTGATATACTTATTTCAATTGTATAATAATATAGTGCTTTTTAAAATAAACAGTTAATAAAAATGTAAATTTATCTGAAAGAGGTCACAGAACCAAACTTCATTCCATTCCATTTGTTAAATTAATAAATAAATTCCGCCTCATAGTCTAATTCTCACAAAATAGGGTCTGTAAGTACAAAGTGAAATCGTGGTCAAGTGGTGGCAGTGCTTGTTCGCGCTTCACATTATTACACCAGTCATTAACAACATAAGTATCCCTTTACAGGAGGTCGCAGCCTAGTTAAAGGAAAGGTGCTCGTTCAAAGGATGGAGCCCGTAGCCCGCTACTTATTAAAGTCACCTTGTTAGCCAGTGGTATTGTGTATTTTTGCGGCACGTACTATAAAAAAAATTATCTATAGAAATTAAAATCACTATATATTGTGGTATTTTGAAAGAGAATTTAATATTGTATTTCTTTTTTTATAATTGTGTTATCATTTTATTTAAATTAAAATTAATTTGCAATTTTATAAATCGCATCTAATCACAAATTGAAAAGGAAAGAATATATCTTTTAGTTGCTCATATTTAGTTATGTGAGTAATCTTGATTTTATAATTTCTTTTAAATGTTTGTCTAACTAGATCTTACGGGAACAGATTGTTTTTATTTCCAGGGTGTGAGCTTCGGGCTAATTGATGTCCGTTTATTTTTTAAACCTTCATATCCTCTATTATGTTGATAGATTAATGTCGTTTGAGACTCGTGTCGAGTCAGCGTGGATAAACGTTTATTTTTATTGCCAAATCTTCCCCCGGACATTACCGTAATCGTCGCCACGAGACCTCACACGCTCCCGCTGTTCACACCATATGGTAATCTACTTGCTTTACATTTTTTTAGTTACAGTTATCTACAACTATGCTAAAACAACAATATACAAAAAAAAAAATTCTATTACAAATTCTCTTTTATATTCTTCATTTATAATTTCCCTATTACATTCTATATTAAAATATCTATTAACTGTACAATAAATTCGTAGAAATATAATAATGACGAGAATTAAATAGTAGATATACGGTGTAAAGGCGCCCTTCGTAGCGGCGTAGCGCGTGGCGTCGTAGCGGCAGGGCGGGCGGACGCGCGTGCGTGCGTCAGTGCTGAGCCGGCGGCCGTCGTGAGTCGCCGCCCATCGCGCTCGGCATGCGCTATCCAACCCGCTTGCACCCACCAAACAGACTGTACCGGGCGCCCCTGTAAGTAACCATTAAATTTAACAATAAAATACGAAACTTATATAAATAAAAACAAGAATTTAATTCATCAATTTCATATGGAAACTGATTCTTGGTTAACACGTGTATCCATATTCGGCGTTAAGGCTTCTGACGCGGTAACAAATGTGCGGCTCGTTCAATAGCCCACTGCCCCTGTGAGATATTTCTGAGCCGTTCCGAAGGGTTGTACTAAATTTAGACGAAATGCTCTTTGAAAAGGATGTTTTATAATTCATTAGTGATGCGTAAATACCACCATGTTCTAGTAACTCTAGCTTTTTTTTAATTATCGCTGTTGTCTACTGGAGCATTCATCTTGTTTTTGCTGTATATAGCATAGAATTTCAAGAAAGAATTTTATATTAAGTAAATTATAATGATTTAAATTGTTATGTGTTCATTTGAACTTTTATAATAAATATAAATTACGAACAACAAACTACGTATTTCATAAAATATGTTTACAAATCCAATAACAATTTAATATTTCTATTCTGCGTACCCCTAAACGCCGGCAGCTAGCCTTTTCTGTCTTTTTACTTCTTTCATAAATCTACTGGGTGATTATAAGCGGGTTCCTCATGAATCGTCAGCAATTAGCCACAGGCACCGTGGCGACGTGTTTGTCGTCGTTAAAAATATGAAAAGCCTTCTAAAAAGTAAATAACTGACTATATAATAATATCATTTATTATTAATACTAATAGTCACCTAAGTAAGATAAAATTGTATGTATTAATAGTGTTAAGAAAAATAAATGATATCTTAATGTATTTTAAAAGTAATATTTTTATTTGCAAAACGTTCTTTTAAAATTGAGCTGAGCGTGTTTCATATTCTTTTTCCTTTTATCACAACAGTAAGATGTCTGCGACAACGGAGCGAGCATTGACAATCGGCTTTCCTTTACTCCGCTCAAATGTATTTTTTAATACATTTTAAAGTTATAAATTGTGATATTTATTTTTAACAAACGCTATAATTACATTTATTACTTAGTATAAGTACCTAGCACTCTATCGTATAATCTTTCTTATGAGATGTTTTTATATTTGGCTGAATTTACTTATAAGTATAGAACCAAACTTTAATTAAAAACAGATTATATTCTAAAATCTTATAAAATACTTTTAAGTAATACTATTAAAGGTAAAATGTATACATTTTCAATATAAAAATTATTATTATAGCACTATACGCATATATTAAGCATAAATTGTTTAATCAGATTCATTAATGAGATAAAAGAAACTATTATCAAGTAATATCGTGGGGCGTGTCCTTTATTAACTTACATATGATGCAACTGAATTTCTTATCTTATATCAACGTGGATAAAGCTTAAATCTCTATCAATCACTACAGTCTAAAATCTTAGAACTTGCAGGTAGTTTGGCTGTTATCCAAGACAGGAAATAATTAAGACGTTCAGCTTTATTGTGAAATGCCTGCCGATACAACCTAATTTTATACTCCTGCAACTTTAGTATATTGAGCCTGAACGGATTCAATTTCAAAGTTAGCAACTGTTAATTAAATCCGTTATAGTTAGTGTAAGTATGGCTTGGAGGGTATTTATTTAAAACTTGGTGACAAAATTTGCTTATAAAGCTAAAAAGGTAGATAATAATTTAGAAAGTGTAGGAAATAAATATGATTGCTAGAGTGACAGTATCTAATAGAAATCTTATATTATACTAGCTATCCAAACGTGGCTTCGCCCTCTTATTATATTATAGCCAAATCATTAAATCTGTACATAATTTGTAGCGTATATCTTATTCTGATAAATAAGTAATATTACTGTAAAGTTTCATCCAAATCCGTTCAGTAGTTTTTGCGTGAAAGTGGAACAAACACCCATCCTGGCCAACTTTCACATTTATAATATTAGTAGGACTAACATAGAAATATTATGTAGCTTTAAAATCTGAAATATATTATACTAAAATGTATCTGTATATATGTGTGAAAAATTATGAAATATTTAATACAAGAAAGGAGTGGTATTCACTAGGTTCCTTTTTTAATTCCCAAAGCGTAGGAAATATAAGCGTGGGTTTCGTCAGGTGCAGACATGATTATAATGATTACTTGTAATAATAGTAATATATTATGGTATCGATGGAATTTATACAAACTAAATTAACTTGTTTCACAATAAAGGGTAAACGGCTTTTAATGTGTAAGCTTATCTTTGCGAAACATACTACAGATTCTTTACTACTGGCAGGGGTTGTTTTAATTAACGCTTAACCAGTAACCACTCGTGAGCGTTCATTCTCATGTAGGTATGTGAAATTGGAATTTAAAATGGTGTTGTTTTCCTTTTGTGACATAAATTGAAAACTGCAGAAGCACAAGCGTGTAACGACGGTTATGGTTTCGATTTCCACATTGGAGGAATGAATTATTATTTAATTACCAAGGCTAAAAGAGCGGCATTCAGTTCGGCCTCTCAACACGCTATGCTTCGAAAATTTGATCGGAAAGTTGAGATCTGTTCCCGTTGTCTTAAGCTTAACACAAGGTTCCCTCTGCCTACCTTATCTTATTTAATTAAAAATATTTTATATTTTACTTTAGTTCTGATATAGAAATAGATAAATAAGGACTCTCTGCTACTACCAAATTTTGGATTCCGATTATGTAAATAAAATCTGCAAGCAATTTTATTTAAGCACTACTTATATAAAACCTAAAAGCTAGCTAGTAGAACTAGGAGTACCTAAATATTTCTCGTTTACTTTTGTATAAAAGTAGAAATAATTTATTCCACGTAAACACATAATTAATTCCTCCTATATTAATTATTTCTTAGATGAAAACTAAATTTACAGTTTCAGTAATATCAGTCTAGGGCACGGGCGGTAGTAAAAAGCTAACTTAACCTATATCATTTTATATGGGTTAAAAGTGTTTACGTAGAGCGACCATATGACCGCCGGCACTTTGGAAAACCATGGCCGAAGGTTGATATAAAATAACTTTGGCTAGAAAACAACTTTTATGTTTTTATTATCAATTGTTTTTATTTTCATATTTCATATTTTATTTAGAGTTTTAAAGCAGGTTTTATATTAATAATTTCGTTCATAAAGAATAGGTGAAGTAGAGAAATAATAGGTGCTAGTCTATTTGTTAGTAACATTATGTAAGGTCCTGAATAAACTATTAATATTTAAATAAAAACATATTAAAAAAAATTAGAATTTTATATATTTCAACATAGTTAGTTTAATATTTAAAAATCGTGTGCAGTTAATTGTTAACAATTTTTTTTAAATGAATTAGATTCCCTTGTATTACAACTTATGATAAACTCTACAAACTTCTATATTTTTGAACCACCACTGTTCTATGTCACTCTTAAATCTTATTCTTAAATGCAATCTGACAACACTAGTCTCGTAATCCCCACATAAAGTTTTACTGCCGATGTTTATTGGCTGACACAAGTGTGTTTATTTTGGATTCGTTTAAGAGAGACAATCTTATCAGGGAAAATCGAAATTCAGCATTTATCTAAAAGCGAGTATCCAATTTTCTGAGTTTTCTTTCCCTGTAAAATGAAGCCTTATTTTATCTAACATTGGTAATGTTTATAATTTATTTAACATAATGAAAAAAATATAAAAATAAGAAGATATAAAATTTTAAATAAAATAGAAATTATATATATCCATTAATGTACCTCGTGTGGAAGGTAATGCCGTAGAACACACATCTATATTAAATGGCAAAGAAGAATTTCCAATTTAAATTCAGCCATGTAGAGTGACTTAAAAGTTATTGATATTTCAAACTAAACCGCACCCAAAGTGACGAGGTTGGGTAATGGATTGGGAATATTAGGCAAATCTCTTGAGTTGTACCCTTCTGAGCCTCCATCCGTCTTCTCAACAGCTATTCGATTTTATCGGGAGGGTGTAAAACCCAAAGTGTCGAGTTTTTGTATTTCTAAAGCAATTGTCCTGGTTTCCTTTTAATACCTCTCGTATTATAAATAAATATATAAATAAATAGTAGTAGTATGTTTAGATTCCTGTATCTCACATATAACAGAGTAAGCAGGAGAAACCTAGTGTTAAGATAATTCGTTCTCCAATTTCCGCCGAATTCTGGAGACATTGCATGTTGAGTGCCTCGACAACAGAGCGAAGAAATGAAAACATAAATCTAAATATCCTAACCTGCTGTCTGCGGGATACAGCGTGAAGCTGGTTTTTAAAAGTAGTTATAATGAAAATAAGCAAATGGATGGGTATAAGCACCATTAACGTTGTCAACAATACCAGTCGTCCATCAATTCATTCCATCGGCTGTAAATGAGAGCGCAGCTAAGTGGGGCCTTTTACGATCGCCGGTTTCTCTTGTAACGCGACACTGCAGGGACAATGCGCTGTTTATCTACTCGTATATTCTATAGGTATATGCTGCAACCCAGACTTCTATTTGGCNTCCGTCTTCTCAACAGCTATTCGATTTTATCGGGAGGGTGTAAAACCCAAAGTGTCGGGTTTTTTTGTATTTCTAAAGCAATTGTCCTGGTTTCCTTTTAATACGAGAGTAAAATGTAGTAGTATGTTTAGATTCCTGTATCTCACATATAGCAGAGTAAGCAGGAGAAACCTAGTGTTAAAATAGTCCATTTTCCAATTTCCGCCAAATTCTGGAGACATTGCATGTTGAGTGGCAGAACTGAACGCTGCGCTTTCCCTAGAACAGAGCTAAGAAATGAAAACATACATCTAAATACCCTACCCTGCTGTCTGCGGGATTTTAAAAGTAGTTATAATCAAAATAAGCAAATGGATGGGTATATAATTTGGTTAGCGAAGCACCATTAACGTTGTCAACAATGCCAGTCGTCCATCAATTCATTCCATCGGCTGTAAATAAGAGCGCAGCTAAGTGGGGCCTTTTACGATCGCCGGTTTCTCTTGTAACGCGACACTGCAGGGACAATGCGCTGTTTATCTACTCGTATATTCTATAGGTATATGCTGCAACCCAGACTTCTATTTGGCAGATGGATATTATCTTTCTATATCTTTGTTTATCTTTTTATATTGGAGATATTATTGTATGAAGAGGGCATCAGTAATTTAATCGCTATATCAATTTTTGTAATTTACTTCTTAGTTCTCCACTTCCTCAACTTAGGGTAAAGGGATGTAAGAAATACTTGTATACGTTTTATATTAAAACAATCAGTTTCAAATGTGATACTAAACCATTTTATCCAACGAAAGACGAGTTTCACGTAAACATAACGGAATTGAGCATCAATAGTTGAAAGAAAAACGACAATAGCACTTCAGCGTAAGGGTTGTGGTAAATGTAGGTATCGCGGCCTCTTAGCGACAAGCATCTTTCCGCAATGAAATGACGAAGAGACGATAAAACATTTTATGTCACTATTTTTGTTTACTTCAAAAAGAGGGTTTCGCTGACAGGGAGATGTCGGGTGGCGCGAAACAATCGCACGGCCTTCGTGTTGTGTTTAACATAACAGTTTTGTGAAATCCTTTGTTGTATATAAATGCGCTCGGCTGTGCGAATATGAAAATAAATTTCCCCTTTTTGCGCCTTTAGACTGTCACCATGCCATATTTTATACATCTTAAGAAATATTTTTTCAATATGTGTTTCGCTGAAATATTTTATCGATTGCAAGAATAAATTCGTCTACTTTATTTAGAAAACTTAACAATTTTATATAGAAAACTTCAAAACCACTATAAACTACTTATAACAACAGTTCGCCTGTTACTGATACTTGGTCCTTTGTGAAGGTTTTCATTTTCAAAACAAGTTTGTATAAGTACAATACATTTGGAATTCATTGTTAGTCGTTCGCGTCGTCCGCAGGTGCCGGCGGCGGCATGCTGGGCGCGCGGCTCAAGTCATGGATGGAGGCGCAGCTGGGGCGGGCGAAGAAGCGTAAGCAGAAGCAGGCGCGACAAGCGGTGCCGCAGACGGAGCCCCTGCCCCCGCCCCACCTGTCCTCCCCTGAGAGCGCCTACAGCACCGGGTACTCCACGGACGGCACGTCCCCCGGCGCGCCGCCCGCCCCGCTCGCCGCTCCGCTCGTGTCGCCGCCGCCGCCGCCCACGCCACCGACCACACACCTTTATCATGAACCCGCAAAGGTATTTCATCCTAGTATAGCATATCAGATAGAATTGCGCTTTTTATTTTTGAACGAATGTTAAATATTTTCAGTATATATTTTTTTTATAGTAGTACAAAAATAACTGTTGGAGAGCTATCGTGAACGTTCCTATATTTTGTACAAATAATATTCATAACGAAGACTTGTTGAAATAAAAAATGCTTTAACTTTTATGGCAGTAAATTTTGTATTTTTGCATATACCTCATAGCTATAGCATACGTCATTATAATTTTATAATCCAATCAGTAAACATTGATTTTATACAATTTATATTAATAGGTACCGGCGTGTCTGGGTTTGCCTTATTAATTAACTAGACCGGACGGATTCATGGGGAGCGTTTTATCCCGGCTATATAAAGCTTAGCGTCCATTAGCAAAGCTCGTACTGACGAGTAACGTCATTTATCATCAAACAACGAACATATTTACTTTTAAAATAATAATTTGTAATTATTAATTACTTAAGGGTAGCGCAATTATATCATTGTAAAGATAGTCCTTATTAATTTTACATTTATTTATAGTCTTATTCTTTCCTTATCTTTTTTAAAATAAGATTGGTTTTGATAATTTTAGCAAGATTAGCTAGTTTTGCTTTTGTGACAAGTTCTGTTTTAATAGCAATCTTGTAAATAGCAAAAATATCCCTCTAAAATAAAGCCGTTGGATTAAATATAACTATTTTATAATAGGTTTACTCTAAAAATAAAAGAAAAAAAAAACAAACATTTTGAAAATTGAAAATTAAACAATTCAGTATATTATAATATGGACCGTTTATTTTGAGAGTGGTGTAAGTCCATTTTCTTTTGTTTCGAGAAAATTAAAGGTTAGTATGTCGATGATTATGCAATTTCATTTACCGACCGATTTTAAGTTGTTCAAAACATGGGTTTTTTTTGAGAAATTAAACACGGACTAGTTATATATAAAAAAATTACANTAGCAATCTTGTAAATAGCAAAAATATCCCTCTAAAATAAAGCCGTTGGATTAAATATAACTATTTTATAATATGTTTACTCTAAAAATAAAAGAAAAAAAAAACAAACATTTTGAAAATTGAAAATTAAACAATTCAGTATATTATAATAATTATGTTTATGTTACCTACTCACTGGACAATACGATTACTGTTTTGTTCTATATTCACCGGACTCCAACATTTTCCTAGGATGGAAAAAACCTAAGATGATAAATACACTACGTACTTTACTCTTCTCTAACGTAGAGATACAGTTTTTTTCTTGCAAGTCCATCGAGATTTATATTATAGGTACCTATAATATAAATACATACTTATATTCTCTACACTAAGGGTCACTAATAAAACTTTAAGCCAAGGCGACAGTGCTTCATATACGAGTACGTCCATTTCATGTCATCCGTCATCAGGCACCCGGCACATTTTGTTATCCATCATTCATCTAGGTGCCAATCGAAGGATTATATCGATAATTTGTCGTTTGCCCTTTAAGCATCCATGGATACTTGTGCGTTTAGTTACGATCAGATACAAGGACCACTCAATCATGGATTCACACTATCTCATATTCTTGTATGAGAAATATTCTTTTTGCATTACTTAAACGTTTTTAAGGGTTCGGTTTCTCATAGATATTTTTATGGTACACCTATTGTGCAAAAGTTACCTCATTAAAAATCCCATAATACAGTTTACTAAAACAATGTGAGATGGCGGTTTAAATTTAATTTCATAATAAAGCGGTTCTTTTCGGTTTATCAAACCGATAAGAGATGGCGATACTTGTATCCTGAATCGCGCTAACGTCCATTCATAAACAGTACGCAAGAAGCGGACGAGCGTTGAACCTGAACTTCCTTGTCTTGGGGAGCATAGTGCGCAGTGATCGTAAAGTGAGAGCACTGATGCTGACACCCACATGTTATCTTGTATAACAGACCCGCGCCCGGCTGCTGAAAGGGAGTCCGAGCGCAATTTTTGAAAGGCCCTTTTACTTCATAAGGGGCTATAAAAGCCTATAAATAGTATAAACTCGAAATCGATAAGCGATTATTAAGATCTTTTTTCAGCTTCAGCTGTGCTGTGGCCCGCATGTGTAGGCTGTAGGACATTCCACTCTCCGCTGACTTCTCGAGGCATAACGTGTTGAGTGACAGAACTCTACGCTACGTTTTTACGTCGACACCAAAGAAAGGAAATGAAAATATTTTATTTCTCTACTCGAAGTCGAACAAATGTTGTGCCACTGCGCCATGACTGGCCTTAACACTACAATATCCTAAAGTCTGTCGACAGGCAGTAGATGAAGAGTTCACGGAAAATTATATTTAATATTGTAATTTTTTTTTTAAATAGTTCTATTTGTATAGAAATGGTTTTTTGTTTTATTTATTTGACCGTTCATTTTGGTAGGTGGTTGAACTTAATAGTACATTATATGTAGATACAACTATAAATATGTATGAATATTCTAATAGTAGCATAAACTATTAGTATCTTATTATTGTATTAAAGCAATGTATAATATACTTAATTCAAGTTATTTATGCCTTTATGGCTTATATAAAATAAAAAATATATATTTTCATTTATGACTGTTTCATATTGTTGTTGTATCGAGCGCCTTATAACATTATGTTAATTATTTGCTGAACTACGTATTTAAGTATTTTCTTATTTCAGAACATTATATAGATATTAATTAACAAATTCTAGTGGGTTGTTTTTAAACCATTCAGTTTACTTTTTTCATTTTTATAATTTTTATGAAATAAAATACGAAATAAGAAAGATTGAAGACGGCAATTAATGTATGAACAATGGAGGGTTCACATTGAAAGCTCCAATTTCAATAAAACAGCTACATGTGCTTCACTGCGCACGTTTCATTTATTAATAAATATGATTTATTAAAGATCTGAAAATTTTAATCGTTTTTTAATAAGGCAATTTCATACAATTAGCCACTTTCATTTCCTTTTATGTAGGTATATTTAAAACATAATATATACGTACGTCAGTAATGACGGGAATACTTTCTATTAAAAAGCGTTTTTAGGTCTCCGATGTAAGAATTGTACTTTTAAATTTTAATTTATGACCTAAATTAAATTAATCTAAAACATATTTTCAAAAATTACAGCGTCGTTCAAGTACAACGGTCCGACGTTGCGTACCAGAACCAGTTCCAACAATATGCGCCACACCCTCGCCTCGACCAAGATGCAGGATCAGAACTAATCCATGGCTGGGCAGTACATCTCCAAATGTGAGGAAGAGGGGACCGCATCTGTTACATCAGCATTCTTTGCAATGCCCGCCGCCACCTCAGCTGCATCACGCTCCTTTTTCATTGGACTCTCACCCAAAATATACTTCCAGGTACGTAGATGTTTATTTACTAATTAACTTGGGAAAATGTTCTGGTATATACAATACTCACCTATTCGAAAATACAATATTTTATTAATATGTTAGAAAGAAAAAAAAAAGTGTAACTTGTATCTTTATTATTATTTCTACAATTTATTTTTTAAATGTTGAATATTATTTCAGTAGTTCAAACCATGCATAGTCGATAAAAAGTTGGCCTTCGCCTATATTCCGACTTCTTTTTGTGTTCTATCATTAGGAAGACTTACAAAGGTTAACCTTAATACTTACAATGCCTAATTGTCCTTCAGTCTTCTTTTTTATTTGACACCGAGTCAAATAACAAACGCACAGCTTATCCTATTATGTTTTTTAATACGATATTTATTTCAATAAGGCCGTCGTAGCGGAGGGGTTGTGACTGTAACGCGGCGGTCAGGGGTTCGATTCCCACTTGGGGGAATAAATTATTATGTGTATGATTTTTTGGCTCTGGTATCAAGGCAAAAATTACGCGGTCAGTAATCTGATTAAAAAATATATATTTATAATAAGAATCACGAAATTTCAGGTCACCACATTTGTCACCGCATCTATCTCCTCATCTGTCGCCGCATCTATCTCCGCATATGTCCCCGCGTTTATCCCCGCATTTATCTCCACGTTACTCACCTCATCTATCACCAGAGCCTTATAGGACTCCTTATTACAAAGGAGGGGCATCAAGTGATGAAGAGTGTCGTAATGTAAGGACAAGAGGTAGAGAAACTGCAATATTGTCAGATGCCGACGTTGATTCTGATGGAGATACTGGCTTAGATGGAGGAGATGAAGATGAACCAGATAGAAACGCATCCCCCGGTCGACGGAGAGCTAGAAGAAGGCGGAATCCACGAAGAACTCCTCGTTCTGCAGGTAAAATTATGATTTTCTGCAAATTATGCTTCTATTAGTGGCATCTACGGTTTGATGGAATTAAAATGATCATCAGCTATTAATATAACTGTGTAGTTTTTTGGTTATAATATAAATCTAGGAGTAACTAATTATGATATAATCTTAATATTTCAGGAGCAACTCCACCGCGAATGCGCCGTCGGTGTCATGCGCCATCAGCTCCACCTGTCAGAGAACGTGATCCGCTACTGGAAGCTGATCGTGAAGCAGAAAGGAAATATCGTGAATTGATACGAGAAGCTGAGAAACTTTTAGTCACAGTGTCTAGAGCACCCATTGAACCTCCCCATAATCCTAGAGTTAGGGAGTTGAGGGCAACTGAGGTTAGGAAATATTTATATACCTACATTTAAAATAAGTAATGACATACTTAATTGAATTAAAATAATCATTCATTATCTCAATAAAATCAGAACATTCCCAGTCCAAGCACTTCTCACTAGACTTACCCCGTGTTCAAAGGTGGAACCCCCACGACGGAGTCCAGAGAGAACCCACCTGACGAACTTCATACGCGCCAACTCGCCCGAGCCGCGCCGCCCCCCGCCCCCCGCGCGGCGCTCCCCCCTCGCGGATCCCCCGCCGCCGCCGCCCGACCCCGCGCCCGCTTTCCGCCCTCACTCTGAACCTCCCAAAAGGAAAGCGTATGCTAGAGATGAGGTAATTATGCACTTTACTCCACATTTACACTCTCATGTTATAGTATGGTCGACGAGTCTTGGTCGCTCTGAAGTTGTTTGTTTTTTGTCTGTTGAAGCTGTTTTTGGCCTCGTCGAATTGATTTTAGAATTTGCTTTTGATTATTTTCTTCCCGAGTGGGATAATGCGCAAAAGTTAAGAAAATCTAACATTAGGAGGACCATGACTCGTCAACCGTATTTACTATACATTAATATTTTTATGATGATATTTTAAATATGGTAAAAATAACAATTTAACAACAAGAACAACAAAATTTGTCTAAAGTTATGTAGCACATTTTTGCGGTAGCAATCTGAGAAAATGAACAATAAATAATGATTACAGACAACTTATATGATTTTAATGATTGAGAAAATTCCAAACGTTGTTAATTCCCTTTACAAGTACAAATAGGTAAACCGGTTTTTTAGAAATCATTTGCTTGATGGCCATCTTATGAGATAGGTCAGCATTAAATACAGTATAAGTATAATAAGATTGCTTCATTCATTTGCAAAATGTGGATAATGCAAAAACATAATTGGTGCTGTAATTAAGGAAATTCTTGTGTAGTACTTTGTTGCATTCGTTTACTTTTGTATTGACTTTATTGGTAGCTTATAGCTTTTTCTACCTAATTACTTATGCTGAATTAAGTTATTAAAAATACTTAAGTATCTGTGCTGCACAGAAGTTTTTTTAAACAAAATGCCTCCATAACTTTGCAATAAGTGGATAATGAAAGTGTTTTAATGAGAACGTAGAGTCGTAGTAGTATTAGGTTCCCACTACCTACCACCAGCTAAAAAAAACTATTCATTTGTTTTACACTTTATGATCATTTCCTACACGACGCAGCATTTTAGATAATAAGATTTATAACATATACCTTATTTCTTAGTCTTTGTCGCTCAGTTACACTTATATGATTGTTTTTATACACTTCTCACTTATATATTTATATTTTTATATAAATTTAATGGTAATCTTACAGGTCCTACAGACGTTAGAAGGGTTGCGCAAGAGTCTCCAACAACAGTCTGCTCTCCTAGCGGTGCAGCGCACGCGGCTCGACTCGCTGTAGACATTTATTTGTAGATAATTGTTTACGGGTTTTCTTTACATATCTTTCCTTATAGCTGTTTTTAGATTATACTTGCGATTACTATTTAACCACCTGACTATGTATTTATTTCTTGCTTTTTAGTATGGTATTTGTTAAAGTTACGTCGATAACCATATTATTATAACGCATGTACTCGTATGATACTAAATATTATGTCGATATTATACTATTAATATAATAATAACATGTATTTGACAAAAGAAAATAATGTTCTCACAACATTTTTTTTATGTTTTGTTGTTAATAATTGACATTTGTAAGGTTAAGAAAATAAGTCATTAATTTCATGAAGTTATTATTTTAATTAAAATTATTAGCAATATAAAAAATACTAAATAGTTACATATTCAAAACAAATATTGATAGATAATTTGTTTAATTATCTCTTATATCTCGTAACCATATATAGAAGACAGCTAGTCGCAAGTTAATCTGTTAGTTCTTCCACATTTCCTAGATAATCCCTCCAGAGATCTAGTCTAGTGGTAGTCAGTGGTAGTGTAGCGTTGTTATCGTTTCATATAGGCGAGGCCATTATTAACAAAATACTCCTAATGTCATTTTATTCGTAGTTCTTAGAAAAAACTGTTGTTTTCATATAACTGAGGATATCAATTAATTTTTATCAGTATATTTAAATATGCAAAGAAAAATTTTAATTGAATTTTAATTTGCTTTTTGCAGAAGCTTAGCAAAAATATACATATGTTTGTTTCTTAAGCTCTTTGCAACATTTACATTGAATTTATATTTTGATAATAATATCCATATACAACTATTATAATATAATAGGGTCCAATTTAATAAATAAAGCAACTTAGGAAATACGTCCTGTACGACCATTCTAGATTTCTATTTTAATACAATTTTGTAATTAAACTCGCAAATGAAGCACATCTACATTAAATTATAATTATTATTCGTAAAGAACAACGTATCATATATTAAAATAACGAACTTCTCTCTTTAACTTCTTTATATGTAAATGGCGACAATATGTAACATGCTTTTGATAAATAAAGAACTAAATAAGTATTAAGTCGATTAGCTTTTTTGAGAGATAAAGGAAAAACGATAATGATGAATTGTAAATTACTTAAAAAACGCAAGATTTACCAACTATAGTAAAAAAGTAAAAATTAAAAATATTTTTTTGTTGAAACCATATACATTTTCTTATATATTCTCGATGACAAAATATCCTCAGTTATTATAAATCAACAGTTTTTCAGGTTAGACGTTTATTAGCAATATATTTGGTAGCCGTAGAGTAGCAATAGGGCGGTCTCGCTAGGATAAGCTTAAAAACTGAATACACACAAACTATAAACTTACATTTACTATCTTTACCTCATTCTTACTAAATAATCTCAATAAATACAAATTAATTTCAGGTAATTGTTTCATACTTTTTAAATGAATTTCATATATATTTGTATTTAATATTTTAATCTGTTTTATGTACCTACTATAAAGAAAATGGCGGTTTATAGTTTGCGTATTTTCAGCAAAGCAACCGTGGCCACGGCGTAAGACTGCATTTATACAATGTTTACTCGTTATATTATGTGCAATCGACTGATGTATGTTATATTTTAGTAAAGTTATTCTAATTGTTACTATGACCGAGTGTTTTATCATAATTCATTAGCAACTATTGATATGAAAAAGTATGATTGTTTGTATAACCAGTTCGTTTATTTTAAAAAGGATAAAAGAAAAAATAATAATTCGCCGATTGACGTCAATAATAGCTATAAATATTTTATAGTCTTTAGTTAAACAAAATTATTCTGATAAATAATTAATTTAAATAACATGACGTCCATCTTGAATATTTCAGAACGCGCGCTACTACCTTAATAAATGTTTTTGTATTTTATATAGTTTCTGAACCAAGACGGACGTTTAATGAAAAACAAAATGGAATAATTGAGGGTCTTTTTATAGATTTAAAAATATTTATTAAAAGAAAATAATTATCACATGTTAAAAATATTTCAATTTAACTTTATTCCTACAAATTTTACTACATTTAATTTATTTTATGTGAAAAAAATCGCAAGAATATGGCATCTGTACCTTTAATATCTATTAAATATATGGAATTAACGAGACTTCAGCAGTGTTTATCGCAAATATTAATCACTTATGTTAATATACAGGTATAAAGATTAATATAATGCCTACATAATTAATTATATTACCATATAAATTGTTAATTTATTGAAATATTATTATAACAAATATCAGTCGATTGAAGGACGTCCGTATATCGGAGTTCTATATTTTGTTAGCGCAATTTTGGATGAGACGTGCGTGCTACGCGCGTTCTCGCCATGTATGTAAATACCCATGTACTTGTTTATTGTAAGTATAAATAAGATTTATACGTTTAGTTGAATTTTCATTAAAATATTAAATAAAATAATGTTTTTTTGTTATGTAATTCCTATTGATTTTTAAATTATTTTTTTATTGTTTAGTAAGTAGATTAGAGTATATGCTGCTGATAGCATATAAAGCAAATTATCAGGAGAGAAAAAATTGTGTCTATTATAAGAAAGAAGATTTTTAGAATTTCTAAAATTGATTCTCTACTATATGAAATAAAATAAAGTTTTTTTTAAAATTTTTTACACTTTCGAATGGTATAAAAATGTACATAAAGAAAAAAAAAAAAATAATTACTGATTTACAATCTAAGTCGAATATATGCAATTCGAAGAAAAAATTATAAGATTTCCTGAATTTTAAAATCGTAAAAAAAAAGATAATTATTTAATATTGAAGCCTGCGGCTTAATAATGAATAACACTTAAACATTTTAGATATAATATATTAAATGATAATAATATGAATAAAGATTATTTCGGATATTAATTAAAATTAAATTTGTAACAATTTTTTGTTCACTTGTGTTTTGTTTACATTAAAATATTTTTATAACTAATTTAAATATATTTAATAGAAAATGTGAGCCTGAAAGTTAACAAAGGTATTTGAATTTTTATTAGTCATTTTGTACTGCGAAATTATCCTACAATAAGCCTAAGATGTCTTTAGGCCTAGTAGTTAGTTATTGTATCTACAATAATATAAGTGTTAACTACGACTCATAGATGGCGCTGTATGTAAAGATCCTAAAGCTCTACTATAAAACTCTATTAAAACATAGATGGCGCTGCTCTGCGCATTAAATTAAAAAAACAAAGTTCTAGAAAAATCTTAAATTAAAAATTAAAATTAATTGCAAGTAGCAACAACACAATGTTAACCAATTATGCAAGGGTCATTCTAATATTTTTACACACCATAAATAGAAACAAAATATTCAAAAAGAGAACTTGGAGGAGCTGGGATTTGAACCCAGGACTTTCAGCATGCGAAGCAGACACTCTACCACTGAGTTACACCCCCGATGACAATTATAACCAATTTTTACAATAAAACAAACCAACACGTAAAAAACACGTAGCACATTGTTATCTCGTGATCGACGATGACGTAAAGAATTAGAATTGCATTATAATGATTGCTCTTTAAATATGCGGACGGCGCACGAGATCAGGTAAAGATGATATATATATATATGAGGCTATAAAATATAAGTGAATGAGTAATACTATATTATACTATAGTATATTATAGTACAGTATACAGTTGTTGCGTCTCCTCCTGTTCTTACTTCAATTTGGTCTTTTTTCTTTAAATACATTTTTTTTATTAGATATCGGCTTAAATATATTTTAACACTACATATTGATTATAGAGTAGTTTCGTTAGAAAAGCGTTATATTTGTTCGAGTAATATTTTTTAATTAAAAAAACTAATAAAACATTTACCTACAATGGGCTATTAATACTAAGATAGAGAGAATATTGATGGCATTCTTCCGTAGGAATGTTATATTAATTATGATTTGCATTAATGATAGGTATATTATGGGAGTAGAGGATATGAATGGACATTAGAATTCTATCATTCCACAGTGACTGACCGATTGATTGTGGGTTCGATCCCCACTCGAGAAAATGAAATATTTTTTTTAAATTAACGGCGTTAAGTACCTACCTAGGCTCAAGTGCCCAGTCCAGAAATTTTGCTTAAAAAAAAATCACCCAAAACAAAAAAAACAACATTTACACCCATCAAAAAAAATATGTAGATAAATGTAAAGTAGGGAATGTTTATATAAATTAAAATAAACATTTATATTTATTTAAAACAAAAGATGCGATTACCAGAACTCTGTGGTATCAGATGATGTAACTGCATATCAGGTGATGCTCAATGACACCACAGTTCGCTAGATAGTGTTCACGGTCGTAGCAATTGTAATACATTTTTTGTTAAAACACTAAGTTTTTAACTAAACTTGCTTTTCCGGTTAGGTTTAAGTATTTTTTTTAATTACTCATTTAAATATAAATTGCTAATTTATTGTCTCTTCTGAAATAAACGTAGTTAGTTTATATACTAGAGTTATTTTTTATATAGATATTTTTCTTATAAAAGAATTAGAGTAATGAGATGAGTTCTATCATTTTAGTATTATACTGTATAAGCAATATAATGCGTGTTACATATTTACATGTAATTAACTCACTTTATTCCTATACTTCTTACACAAGATTGTATAAAAATACCTAGATTATAAAGAAATCTACATAGCTAACATACCAATTTTATTTATATGAAGACTTTTATTAATATAATAAATAAAATAATTTTTTGTTTTAAGTGCTTAAATTATATTTTTTCTGAACAATTCCTAATTTTCATATATCGTCACTTAAACGATGAAATAGGATGCATCGTTTCCTTCATAATATGTAGAAATGGCGGACATTTTGTTGCTGCAAAACATTACTAATCAATCAAATGCGCAAATTTACAGAGATTCCAATTGTAAATAATGTTAAATAAATACTTCATTAATTTTGATAGATTATCTACTATTGGTAATGAATACTAGAAGAAAATCCTTCGCAATCCATGGATTCACCGTGTGGGTGCCGGACCCATCGCGTTGCAGAGAGAGAAGTTTGGAGAGTGCTTGGGACTTACGACCCAAGTGTAGGTTTAAGGGGCCCCTTTAAAATGGGCATTTACGTTCACCTCCACTGTCCGCGCTTCCCTCTCTATCTAACCAAATTTGAAAAGATCCTACTAATGCCGCCTTCGAAATACGTGCTAAAAATGAACTGATAATCGTTCTAGAAAGTCCGAGATCTTTTAATAAATTATAGAGAGATATCGCTATGAGATCTATGTAAATAATATCGAAGTATAGATAGATATTATAAAAAATATGAAATGTTTATTTCTTTGAAATTATATTTCATGCAAAACGAATAAAAATATTTTTATTTTTCTTATAATAGTCATCTCGATGTACATATATGTACATATATTCATACAAAATGTGTTAAACAATATATCTTTAAAGATAAAAATAAGTAAAAATCACGTTGCATATTTAAATTTGCTATTATCACGTAGATGCATATTTGATTAGTAAATAATTAGATATCAGTATATAAATAGTAAGTGTTCTCTTTTCATTAGTTGTTAATTATTGACTCTGTCTTGTTGAATTTGAATCATATTTAACTTTCGATCGTGAGTTCAATCCCCAGTACAAGCAATGATTGCTAGAGCTTCATGAAAGAAGAGAAAAGCGAAAAACGGAATTTTTACTTCTAAAATTTTTATGTTCCGCTGATGCTTATAAGCAAAAAACTGGGCAATATTCAGATATTTCAATTATTGTGGTTTATATTTTGATGATTTAAATTAATATATATATATATATATATATAATGATGAAGTATACCAAGAGACACAGGCACAGGGGTACAAGTGAGTGATTGTAAATGCGACTGGTTGTGGGTTTGATCTCCATTCGAGGAAATGAAAATTTAATATTTTCATTTCTTCGCTCTGGTGTCAGGGCAAAGCGCGTTCCGCCACTCAAAATGCAATGCCTCCAAAATTCAACGGAAAATGGAGAACGTAGTGTCTTTATATCAGGATCCCTCTGCCTACTCTGGTGTTTGCGGAATACAGAGCGAAGTTGAAAAAAAAAACAAAAAAGTATAATTTCTTTGCCGACAGTACTTAACAACGATTGAGGGTAAAATCATTTCTTTCGCCTATTCTACGCTAATCCAGACCTTCTGACCCGTTTCCTTTGTTATGTTAAATAGGATTATAATGCTGAACTTTGTCCTACGGTAAATAGTTAACATGCTTAAAATAAAAAAACACATATTAAACATACATAACATACATAATTAAACATTATGTACATTCTTTCTTTCTTAATGTATATTTATATAATGGGATTTAAAATACATTTTGTGTGAAACGTGCGATTAAGCGCTTAGTGCTTTTAGAGAACTGAATTTTTTTTAGTTAGTTTACTGAATGTTTTTTAGTTTTTAGTTCCTCACGACTCTTACAATTGTAATTTAAATTTCATCTAAACAATACATATTTAAGCATAATATAACCACAAAAATAATGGTCTGAAAGTATCATTACGATTTTCATTTCATTATTTTATTTTTTTGGCTTCCCGCGCCTGTCCTGTAATGCCAACGATTATAAATATTTCAATTTTTCTCATAAAAACCATTTAGGACCATAGTGAAAGTAAAATATATAATAAAAACGTGAATAATTATTTATTCTATGTTATGTATAGAATAATTTTAACTACAGTACATTTCACAGTTGCTACGAATAAGTCATTCAAACACAATTTAAATAAGTCGAATAAAATGCTTTCCTAAGAAATAATTTTCACATAGGTATTTATTTAAAGTAGCTCATTAGTAATATTACTCGTGTATTCGAATCAACTTAATTACATTCGTATATATTAATATACGAATGGAAAAGCTGTTTTTGTTCAATAAAAATTGCTGTATTCTGCAGTGTAGGCAGAGGGTGTAGTGTTGCGACACTCCGTTCACTATTTTCAGCAGAAGAAGAAACAGACATATCAAATATTTCATTTCCTCGAGTTGGGATCGAACCCGTCCAGTCGAGTTTACAGTCACTCAAGTGCTTCTGTGCCAGGACTGCCTTTTAGATCAATATATGTATGTTAATATAATAAAATATATTAGGTAAGTAGGTAGCCTATATACTATTTAGGTAAAACTAATTAAAAAAACGTTTATTAAAATCGGATTTCCGGAAACGATTTTAAGATAATTAGGTAGATATATCCTTTAGAGAAATAGTTGAAATCGTTAGTTAACCTTTAGTTTTAAGCAAACATTTTTTTATAAGGAAGCTCTAAAGTATTTATAGTTAAACACTTATGGTAATACTTACCATATATAAAACAATATAACGATCTATTTATGTCTAATTTGAAGGTATCTGAATTAGCATTGATTCGCAATAGATAAAAGGTTATTCGTGTATGACGTAGTATATTAGTTATAAAAAAGATATACCTAAAAAAATAATTTAATTAAACAAACAAATAATAATTAAATAAATATAACTGTATATATTTTAAAATATATATAATATATACATACTATAATACATTTTATTACACTTTAAATGTTATTGTCTTAAACAATTTGCAACTGAAATTTGTTTGTATGAATTTCCCATAGTTGACGTAAGTCAAAATAATATGACGCATTCACATAGACGGAAAAACAATTATTCAATCACGACAGTTTTTAGTTATTTGATATTTACTATACACTATTCGTAAGCTTTTATAGATCCTTTTTGCTGCATTTTGTATTGCAGGTACTTCAAATACTAGTAAAATGAGTGCGTATACCCATGAAACTCATGTTTGTAAAATTTTATAAATAAATCAGCTTCATTCACACTGTTTCCCGCACGCAGCAGGGTAGGCAGAGGAAACTTAGTGTTAAGACACTCCCTACTATTTTTCGAAGCACTTTTTTGTGTATTGATTGGTGGAATACAACGCCGCGCTTTTTGCTTTGATACCAGGGCGAAGAAATGTTTTTTTCATTCACGCTATTAAACGCGGGAAATGCATAAAAATAAAGCAATTGAATATATTTTTTTATTTATTAATTTTAATGTAAATTTTGTATTATATTATATTTTTTTACTCTTACTATTGTTATATATTTTTCACTTTATACGATTTTGCATATCTATACTTATTGATACATGATATTTAAGCGTTTATGTGATAAAACATAGCGATTTTAAAATAAATATATTCTATCAAGTTATTTACACGATATGAAAACACAAACAAATCTAAACAATCAATCTGGCATTAACAATTTTTTTCGCCGGCTATAGGAGGTTGTGGATGAAAATATAGGCTCCTTTTTATTTCTGATATCCCATGTCATCGGTATTTACCCAGGAAAAACCAGTCCATTCCGCCAACTTAGATATGAAATAAGTAAGTGACCAAACATTTCTCATATACGATAATTTTTCCGACAAATACAAATAAAATAGCAAACTACAATTTATTTAGCGTATTAATAACCATACTATTATTATTTTGACCATTTTTTCCTAAATATCTTTAAATTATATTAAATAAATGATCGTATAATTCAAGCGGGTAAATCCCGGTCCGACCGCTAGTTTAACATGCACCTGTGTTTGCCACGCAAAGTTACGCTAATTATATATTTAAAAAATATATATTGGCAGTATAATTTAATGTGAGATCAGAGAAGGTTATCTGAAGATACAATTACAACGATAGTTAGATAAATAATCACGTTGATGGAAATAATAAGCTTTAGTATAATTTATCATGATACAAAGTGGTGTTTATTTATTTAATATTAATATAATATTTTTCTAATTGCTATATGTGAGTAGATATTTGTTATTTTAATATTATAACAATACAATATTGTTAGAATAGAATAGAATAAAAAAAACTTTATTGCACATAAACATACATATAACAGAAAAAGAAACAATATATTTTTATAAAATGTATGCAAAGGCGGCCTTGTAAAATAAAGGACTAAAAATAAAGAAATTGTTATTTTTTTTACTGGAGAAAAATATAATATAACTATTGGACACGAACGCGGCTACGCCCGCTTGAACTATACGGATATTTATTAAAAATATTTATGAAATTATTTTCAGTTTAGGGGGTAATTGTAATAAATCACGAAATACGTGTTCAATTAAATATTTTTAAGAGTCTAAATTTCAAATTTTATAAAAATCGGTGCCTATTTTAAGACTCTTCCATACAAACTTTCAACCCCTATTTCATCCCTTTAGGGTTGAAATTTTTCAAAATCCCTTCTCAGTAGATGTCCAGATTACGAAAATAAACATCTGTCCAAATTTCACGTTTCTACGCTCAGCGGTTACAATATTATGCACATAATTTTCCCTTTCACCTTTGAGTAATAGGAGAAATAAACTAACACGGACATTATGAGTTCGATTCTTACTTAACAGCGATATCTTTATTTTTAAAAAAATAATACACTCGTAGCTTAGTTTACCATTGCGGTGAGGTTTTAAGCTCTAAGTTTCACTACACTTCTCATGCATTGGAAAAAATATATATTAAAAAAAACATTATTCTATTTTCTAGTTCAATAAATAAAATTTAAATAAAATTATCTATTATAGTAACATACAGGATAACCGCAAACAATGATGGATGGAATAACGTCATGTGGTCCTGCACATGTTCTCTCACATGTCATAAGCTTAAAACCCAATGAAGGATAATTCAAGTTTCCTTCTATTCATTGAGAGGTATTTTAAGCGATCTAGCCACAGAATATTAAGTATTAGAGAATTGATATCATTATTAATATTTAATTTTATATTCTTAAAGAGACGACAAATAAAAAAATATATTTAATTATCTGTGAATTCTATCCCAATTTAATTATCTGTGAATTCTGTACCAAGATGTCATTTATTGTAATAAATTTTAAGGATAACATATTTTAAATAGTCTTAAAAACATGTTTAGCACGAGTCAATGCTAAAGTTTGCCATTTTTCATTTGTTTCTTTTTTTTCTATTTTGTTTAATTTAATTTATGCTTATTTCTCGTGTGTGTTATTAGTTAATTCATATTTTGGTGTAATAAAGTATTAAATAAATAAAGTTATTGTTTAATAGTGGATAAATTATAATTACTTTGCATATTTTTCATATATATCTCTGAGATCTTAATTTATACAGGTCTTTGTATTGTAACAGTAAGTAATTAAAATTCACAAAATATTTGTTTTTGCTATGTATCAAAACCGTTATGTAATGTTAGTTACACTGGCAACACTGACTAATAAAATAATGTTAATTGACATTAAACAAGACTTGCGAGGACTTTTTAATTAAGAAAACATATTTTGATTTAATTATCATATTTACTGTTCACATTTGTATATAATGGAGTTGTTTTTATTACTACATGCCCTATGCATTAGCTTTATGTTCTTAGACCTAGAAGAATGTAAACAATAATAAGTCCTCACAGCAAAATTACCGCTCTACAGTTGCTATAATAAAGTTTTACCCATAGAAACACGCATTTCAAAACAATGCGGTTTTCCGTTTAATATTTATGTTATTTTTCTATTCTTTTCTTCAACTTCACACTGTAGTCTACGTGGAGCCTAGTGTTAAGACCATCCACTCTCTACTTTCCGCTGAATTCTGGAGGTATTGCTTAGTATTGCCTTAAATTAACATTTTTTAAATATTTTTTTACTTTCACGCTCTATCCCGCACTTTGTGTTGTTACCAAAGCGAGTATTTTTTTTGTTTATTCGGTTGGAAATAGACCTTATAACCGTCGCGTCAGACGCCGCACTACGCCCATACGTCTTCAATATAAATAATGCCATTAAAAATAATCTTCTAAAATAATTTGAAAAGCTATATTAATGTACATTTTTATGTGTTCTTGAGATGATTAACTAAATACGCGGAAATAATTTTCTACAAGTAATAAATAAATAATGGAAGTCAAGGAATTTATTGAGTAATATTTTATGACATGTTATTAATCAATTTATTTAAAATATTTTTAGGCTTTCGTATCTCAGAATGAAGAAACGGAACCCTAATAGGATTATTTTGTTGTTCGTCTATCCGTCTGTCAACAGCATTTATCCCGTGGAAGTATCAATGTATGGTCCCTTGGAGCACAGAAAAGATTTTAAGTTAATACAATCAAGTACAAATAAATACATCGTTTTTGCTGCAAATGGTATGAAGTTCGCCGCGTTATCAAAACCTATAGGGTACTTACTTCCCTTATGAAATTTGGTAAAATTATAATGTAAACATGAATGCAATGTTATCTACGAGTACAATCAATTTAGTTTAATAATTATCTTTATTTACATTATATCTTTTTATCTTTATTATAATTTAATTTTCGATGAATATCTCCCAATAATAGGTACAAGCAGATCTCGACCACCAACAGTTTTATATATAAATACATTGATATATATGTAGATATCAGTCTTTCATATTTAAACAATAAACGATTATTTCATTTCTGCGATGCCATAGGCACTGAAGTGTTATCGTGATAGCTGTTTCGCGAATTGCAAAGATAACAATGACAAGTGGTTATCCAAAGAGCTCACTTAGCACCAGCGTCCTGTGTCCAGTGAACACCAGATAGTAACCACTTGAAAATAATACTTTGAATCTTACTCATTAGAAAGTACGTAGAGTATATATTTGAAATAGAGAAAGAGTAGAGAAATAGTAAAAATAATATTTTTAACAACTTCCATTCTACGAGTATTGTGTTATGATTTTAGTATATATTTTTTTCAGTTTCACGCTTCTCGTATATAGCAGGATAGGCAGAGTGAACCTACTGTTATGACACTCCGTTCTTTACTTTCCGCTTTCTTTATTCTTCCAAGTGGGAATCGAACCAACAACCGTCGCGGTTTACGGTCACACACATGTGCCACTGAGTTACGACGGACTCTATATTCAATATACATATTAGTCAATTAAACAATACATTATAAATATTAATATTTTTAATAGAGATTATCTGTAATATGTTAAATAATTGAAAAAAAAAACTGGTTTGGAAACAAGTGGATTTGACCTTTTTGTCTAAATGAGAGAATTAAATAAAAATTTTTTCTTCATTAAGATAATTTTATATGGGCAAAATTGCCTAAATGAAGAAAAATTTTAACTATATTTTAAAAATAACTTGCACTTTTTGTACCTACGTTATAACTAACACCTAAACCAATAAATCAAATATAAAATAAAGGATTTTGTTTAGCATATCTATGAAAATCACAACTTAATTATATACTCAATACTAACCGAGACATAATAAAAACTTAAAACTAAAAACTAAATTTCCCGCCACAATACCATATTAGTTAAAAAGATTATTGAACCGCGATATAATAAAAAAAAGTGCTAAATCTTCACTGGAAGGTCAGCGTCGGCCAGTGATGTAACGTCCGTCGACATCGTACGATCGTATGATGCGGTTCTAGATGGTTCCACTTCCACTGCAACAATTTAACGATTCGGTGTCGTACTTGTAACGGCTAATAGGGATGTAGAGTGTAGAGACGCTATTGTGTCCGAAACGATGTCTGACATTTGACTAAATAATGATTTACATTGTAGTTTCAACAAAATCAAATCAAATCAGCTTCACGCTGTATCCCGCACATAGCAGGATAGGCAGAGGGAAACTGGTGTTAAGACATTAGACACTACCGCGAACCAGACGACACCAGAGCGAAGAAATGGAAGTATAAACCTAAATAAATATTTCACTTCCTCGAGTGGGGATCGAACCTAGAACCGTCGCTGTGCCACGACGGTTTCATATATTATAGATAGAGATATTTATGATACGTATAATGCTATAATTGTTGGTAGTTGAAGCATTTGTAAATGAATTTATATTATTGACTGATACTTTATTATATTATATTATTATTTATTATCACTCTATAATATATTAAAATGACCTTTTATATTTACTATTAATTATAGTGTATATCTTATAATATTCATTTTGATACTTTAAAGAGATCTTTGGTACAGGTAACATATTGATTAAAAATATTTAACTCTATGTGTTACGTCAATTGAAGCGTAAACCGGATGTGATGGATATTATTATGGGTACAAAAGCGATATAATCAATGGCATATAGTCATGTACAGAACAACTGATTTGAAATAGAATAACGAAAATTATATATCTTAAATTAAATATCTTTAAGAAATCCTGTCTGTCTTTAAGAAATTATGTAAGTAAATATAAAAGCAAAAAATAAAATAACAATTCTGGAAGACTAAGAAGATTCTGCTATCAAAGTATTCATTATACATTATTATTTCATAGTAAAAGAAGGTTGTATTAATATTATTTAATAGGTTGTTTTTATTTATTATCAAAATTATAAAAAGAACAATTGTAAAAAATCTTATATAGGTACTTAATGCTGAAATAAATTTTATATTATAATAAACGCATGTCATAACTGTGCAGTTTCTTAAATTTATAACTTATATACGGTCTCATATAATGTAATATATATATAACATTTTTAATTATTGTCATTGAAATATCACGCGGTATTTATTTTACATTTGTTATAGGCAGGCATATTATTTGCTCCAAGGTGCCATCCTGCTTGCCTTGTAGCCTAGTGAACATAAAGAAACCTATCTTTACTTTCTATATTTTAATAATGAATTTATTTATTAAAAATTTAACAGAGAAAGAGGTTGGCCTCAGCTTGGTTAACACTCTCTATCTACGAGACTACGACTAATATCAAGTAAAAAGGAAAATCTCGGGATAGAGGTCTAAGAGGCGAAAGAACTTTCTCTGCCAACTCCGATAGTGATAATTTTAAATGAGTACAAACGATGTACTTACTTCATTACAGCTTTAGTAGTATTTATAATATAATTCTAAACAAATCCCATTTAGAAATATTAAATATATATTTATATATGTGCCAGATAACGCACTACTTTTCCATGTTTGCACATTTTACTTATATACTTTAAATACGAGCTTATATGTTTTGCTCAAATGTTTACCTAAAATTATAACTAATTTGAATAATTGGTGTTAATACTTGACGTCATAACTCATGTCATTTGGTAGTGTAAGTATTGTACAATAAAAATAGTTAAAAAATACGCTATTTAAAACATTTTCTATTTATTAAAGTATATAAATCTAATTGTAATATATATATTTTTCATATAATTAGAATAGAGGGGCGCAGCCTTGATGTGAGGACGACGCACGTCCCTAACGTTGCGACATGGACCTCGAGTGTACGACACGCCGAGGCAGGTATTTACTGACATGTAAATAATTAGATATATAATAAATAGTAATATTATGTGCCAATTAATAAATTTAAAAAAACAGCTACATACTGTATTTCGCATATAACAGGGTAGGTAGAGATAACCTAGAGTTAAGACACTCTGTAGTCTGTTGTTTCCGCGGAATTTTTCGAGGCATTGCGTGTGGAGGGGCAGAACTTAACGCGAGGCTTTTGCTTTGGTGCCAAAATATTAATAAATAATAATTCAATCTTTCATTTATCATATTATAACAATAATGAAAGATATTAATAAAATATAATAAAAGTAGTATTATTTGCAAACCACAAAAGAAGCAACGTTTGAGTTTACCGCAAAAACAAAAAAGAATGAATTTATTTTGTTTTTGTACAACACAGAAAAGTACATAAATATGAAATATGTTAATATTTATTGCTATAATACATTACAGAACATTAACTTCATTATACCTACCAAGCTATGTAATATCTAATTAACTGTATAAGTTCATTAAGAGAATAGGGATATTTTTTGCATGTGTCTCTTCTTACTTAGCCTTTTAAAGGTGTTTTAAATTTTAAAGGTATTCGATATTTTTGTTATTTCAAAGTAATATATTTTTAAAAATTTAAAGAATAAATAAAGAAAATTGTTAATAAGAAGGAATTCCAGGCCTGGCGTGAGACAACACGCATTGCCTCCAGAATTCGGGGGAAGATGGGAAATAGAAATCGGTGTCTAAAGATTTCCTTTGCCTACCCCGCTACCTGCGGGATAGAGCGTGAAGCTGAAAAAATAATGCTAATAAGAAGAAGCATGTTAATTAATTTTATTTACATAATGAAACAGTATGATTAGACCAAACGTAAATAACATTATTTATATTAAATATGTTAATTTTAAGAAGAAATTGTTAGTAGAAAAACATAATTCTGACCGGTCTTAGTTGTGACGCACGTATTTTTTGTTACATCTCAAAATGTTGGTGTTAGTTAAAGCATTTATTAGAGTCCTTTGCTAGTTTAATAGCTTGAAACTATGAGGTATAAATATGATATATGTTTTTTATTCAGCACCTAGAACCTAGTGTTAAAACACTCCGTTCGACACTTTCCGCTAATTTTTGAGCCATTGCTTCTTGTTACTTTACCACAGCGAAGAAATAAAAATATTATTTTATATTAATTTATTCCCCCCAATGGGACCGAACCCGTAACCGTCCAGTTAACAGTCAGCTTATGCTCCTGCGCGCCCCTACAACAGCCTAAATAAATAATACACTTACATATGTACATGTTGCAGTTTTTTTTAATTCAACTCGTTTTGACGTAAGCATTTGTACTTGGTGTAATATGACCATAATTTTACGATTTGATTTTTTTTAACCTCGGACTGGTATTCGTCAAAATATACTGCGCACGATTCAAAGTCCAAGTTTTACTTTTATTACTACATATTTTCATTAAAATTATAATATCAAAATATTTATTTTTTATTTAAATCCATATTTTTTTTATATTACAACAATAATAATAACTTTTTACTGTAGGTACACCCAAGAAAAGACAGAAAACACATAAATAAAAACATATTATAAATGTTCTTTTTTATTTCTTAAAAGCAATCTCAGTCAGGTATATTTCTTACTTTAAAAATGATTGTATAAAAAAATTACAGTATATTATTATCTACGTGTTGAAATTTAACTGTCATATGTCACGAATTTCACGCAACATGGCCGTCAAGTAAAGTAGCTGTTTAAAATAACTTTGTTTACTTTATATCTATTGATATTCTTATCATGCTTTTCTAAGTAATTTAGAATTTTGCGCACTTGTTATTTGGTAACACAAAAAATATTATTTTAGTTATTTCCTCATTTATAATTCACTTTATATTCACGAGTATATTGACGTTGTTTAATTAAAATATTTACATTAAACGTAATATGTAATTAAAATTCTTATTTAAAAAATTAAAGCCACGATTAAAATGAAAACTTGTTTTATATAGTTGCATTTTAAACTTGTGTAGGTAAAATTTAATATAATAATTGAAGTGATATTACAATTTATAAGGAACAAATAATAATTTTTGTACCTTAAAGATCTAGTAATTATTATCAGACCTGGTTTTACCCAGGTCTTAAAATAGAACCTGTAGAATGTTAAAGTTTTTTTTTAATAATTATTAAATAAAATCCAATATTCTTGTGTGTTTTTTTATCATTATAAAACTAGAACGAACTTACAATAAAAGAGAGATCTAAAGAGAGATACGATTTAAAAAAATATGATGTTATTTAGTACTTACTACCTGATTATTCGTGTGAATTTTTATTTATCGAAACTTTTTAGTATTTTTCTACGTATAATTTTCTATTTTAACATATGTTTTCTTTGAAGTTGTCGTAGCGATGGAGCACAAGTGTGTGACTGTAAAGGGTTGCCTTTACAGGGCTGTGGGTTCGATTGCCACTCGAGGAAATTAAATGTTGACTATTTTCATTTCTTCGATCTGGTATCGAAGCAAACCGTGGCATTGAGTCCCGCCACTTAACACGCAATGCCTTAAGAGGGCAACAGAAATGTCTTAATGTGGAACGGAGTGTATTAACACTAGGTTCCCAGGATCCTTCTGCCTACCCTGCAATGTGCATGGTACGATGTATAGCTAAAAAGGCAGTTCTCATATGCTTATAAAGAAGAAAACTATGAACGTATTTCCTCCAATGGCAATTAATTTCCATATTTATAAAGTAATAATCGCATAATAATGATTATGCTAAATGATCTAGACAACACGAGCTTTTCAATGAGGAAAATTTTCTTGTTTAACATAAAATTACAACCGTAAATATAGGTGTCACACAATTTCAATATTGAAAGTAAATATTTAACATTATATCATTAACAATATGTCAATAGAAAATGTACTATTTATTCAAAATGTCAACGCGACGCAGTTAGAACATATTAGAAGGTTTTAAGCGATGACATCTAAAAAAGAAAAGAAAAATCCTAATGGTAATTATGCAAGTTGGCATATTTCTTATTTTCATCTGGTATCTTATATTCAAATTTCATTTAATTGAAAAAAATATATTAAAATAATTTAAATGTTTATTAAAAGTTTAAATATCGACTGCCAAATACGAAAAATGTGTGAATAAAAGTAATTAAAGTATACGTTGTAAATACAGTGGTTTTGGGTTCCATTTGGAAAAAAAAGTGTGCCTTTACATTGAGCTTAGCCATTCGACATCCAGTGTATCGAATTTTTGCGGAAAACGAAGAAGGCAGTATAGCAACTTAAAGCTGAAAATTTAATAAATATTTTTTCTTTCTTTTAATATACGATCAGTTAAGAAATATATGTTATATATACAGTTTTCTGAAAAGCCACCACGTGCTGAAATACATACGTAAATCTAGTTTAATATGTGATAAAGCTAGCATATCTAGTTAGCGCGAATATAATAAACAGGTCGTTTACTTTGACAGATTGTACGCAAAAAACAGATGATTTTGTTGATTGTAGGTCAATATTTGTAAATGGACGTGAGCCACTGTACACGAGTATTGCTTTATATCGTCATTTGTATATATAAAAGTACATTTTTTTAATGCGTATTTTGTGTGGGTACATTTTTTTTGTATTTATTTATCAATTAAAAAATAATAAATAAGAGCAAAAATATTTTGAAGTAAGCACTTTTTTATTTATCTTTATTAATAGCTAACTTGGAAATCGTTAAATCGATTAAGTAACCTACGAACAATGGTGTCTGCCTGGTGGTTTAAAAATCTGACTAAGGCAACGGATAATGCTGTCAGCGTAGTTAAACACTGGCAAATCTCAATTTGAACTATATAGACAATGTAACACGTAGTAATAAGGTATTAATATTAAATTTAGTTTTTTTACTTTATTACATTGATTACAATATTTTCATTTTCATTTATTACATTGATAACAATATTTTCTGGTTTACGGTCGAATTAAATAAAAATTTTTGCTAATTTCCGCCATCTAGAATGCTAAAATACTCAGCAAGAGAACAAGGAAGCCTTATATTATCACTAGATCTTTTTTAAATAATTCTCAGTTTCTACAAAAATAACAATAAATTAAAAATAATAATAAATATATTTCGACAAAGCTTATGCAATTTTGTCTCGGTTTGAATATTTAACATATTATAATATATGTATATATTTTATTGAGCTTATTAAACAAGATATTAGTGAGAAGCATATAGTCAATTTTTTGATATAAATCTACGAGTATATTGCGTTTGTGGAATTACGGAATAACTACGCAGATTGCGGCCGTCATCTATGTTTGATCTACATACGTATGACCAAACAGTTTTTATTATTCATCTCTAAACATAAAGTGCAATGGACTTTATACTATAAACTTTAATCAAATAGCGTGTATTAGGAAAATATCTACTTTTAAGAAAAGTTAAAATTATAAATACCATTTAATTGTGACAGATTCGCTTAATACACAGAATATTACTAATTTACTGACGAAGTAACTATTCCTGTCATTCCTTGTGGTCATATGGTCATTCTTTTCCGACTATTATGCAGAGTGAAATTCAATTTCATAATAATTGTTCTTATCATTTCACAGCGGTGTCTTTGTTTGTTATAATTTAATATTTAATAATATATTGTTTCTCCGAAAATACAATAATATATATAATAATAACATATGATGTATGTATTCGATAATAATAATGTAAAATGTTTTTAAAATATTTATTAACTCCAATAACCCATCCTTCGTGATCTAATACACCTTTTTATGGTTTGTTTACCTTTTATCTCACGGCTCCCTGAATAGGTTATAGTATCTTACAGCTTTATGTTTTGTCCGACCGATTTCCTATTGTTTTTGATTTTCCGGATCCAAGCCAAACTCATGACAGACGATCCCAGTGAGCTGCTATGGTGTCAGTATTATACCTAATTGACGAGCTAACAATTGTAACGCGACCGGTCACTAACTACTAAGTAAATATTAATTTCTTTTGTATTAAAATATTGAAATCAATCCATTAATTTGTATTGTTACTAGTTTCTGAGTGTCAAAGACCTTGTAATAGCGTGTGTGTAAAGTAAGCTGTAATTCAAGTAAGCAACAATTCTATTGATAATATTTGAAAAACGTTTTAACCTAATACTTTAACTATTAGAAAGTCATTGACACGAGAATTTTTTAATTATTATAATTAAAGGAATTTTATAGTTTTAAATGTTTATTTAAAAATTCGTTAGGTGACAAATAATATGTGTGATATGATAACTTAAAAATATGTAATAAAATATTTTTGATTGTCTCTCAATTACTTCTTTTTTAATATAAATATAACAATAATTGTAACTAATTATTTTGTTATTGGTTAAAATACTAAAACTAAAAATATGTGTTATTATTTGTTATATACTTACTTACACAATTTACATAAATTAATTCACCGAAAATTGTTATATTATTATTTTTTAATATAATTATATACTATATTTATTTTTATATTTTTAATATCTAATATGTATGTACCTACATCTCGCTCGCTCGCTCTATGCGTATGATTTCACTTCCTTATTAGTTCCGGCGAAGTGTCGGTACGCAGTACGCTGGATGGCTTGCAACAGGATACCCTAAGCGATATGGGAATACTAATCTTATTTCACTACTAATACGATATAAAATTGTATTTGCGGTTTATACGACGCGTATGTTTGCACACTTGCCATCCGAGTCTTTGTTGTTAGAAAATCTCAGCTAAACAAAGAATCTAGTGAGTATAATCAATATGAGAATAATAGTTGGTTATGAATGTTTTGACAAGCAATCTTTAATGCAGATAGAGATAGAGATAGATGATAGTTTTATTGATGGTGGTATTAATCTGCCTGCTCGAAGAAATACGGCGTTTAGTTCCGCTATTCAATAATGCAATTAAACAAACCAATGTTTTAGAATTATAACACAAAATTTCAATTATAATGGGTAGAAAACGTAAGTATAGATATAGTCATAATATGCACTCTATCAAAGGTGCGGGTGTGACTGTAACGCGACGGCTGTGGGTTCGATCCCCACACGAGGAAGTGAAATATTTATTAACGTTTATATTTACATTTTTTCGCTCTGTCGTCGAGGCAAAGCGCGGCGTTGAGTTCTGCCACTCAACAAGCAAAGCCTCCAGAATTCGGCAGAAAGTGGGGAAAGGAGTGTCGTAGAGGTTTCCTCTGCCAACCCTGTTGTGTGCGAGATCCAGCGTAAAGCTGATTTTAACTTACTCGTAAGCGTAGATCAGACAGCGAAAGTAAATAAATACTAAAGATATTTTAAGAATTTAAATATGTTGTTCGTTTTTTAAACAAGTTATTTATTTCAGTTCAATAATGTTTTTTATTACACAAGTATTATCTTAAGGTGATTGTTTATTTTTAAGTTATAAACAGACAAAAGTATTTTTAAATTAATTTCCTTGTATCTGTCTGTATACAAAGAATGTTGCGGTTTATGGTAATAAAATATAGAGCTTATAGAGCTATAAAATTTAATCTTATATTTCCCTACAAGGAAAGTAGAAAGAGTAGTGACTTATCACTAATAACCTATGCTTATCTAGAAATAAAGATTTAAAAAAAATAAACATTGTTGATGACAGTCTATTGACAAATCATGACAGTACATTGACAAGTCGCTCTAGTTCTCGAGCTTTGACTTTTCATAGTAGTTTTATAGCACGTGCCATATGTATCTAATACAGTTTTATAAGTCATTGCATTACCTCGTGCATACTAACAACAATGAAATTAAGAAAAAAATATCTTTATTACCTAATTAAAAGTTTTTATAATTTAATATAAATAATACTGCACCATTTTCGTTGGTACTATGCCTACGTGACCATATAAAGCAACTTATTTATTTTCTTTTATTTTATTTTAAGGCTTATCGGCTTTCGCTACGAGCACTTGAATAATAAATTAAATTTTATTATATTTTTTTAAATGTTATTTATGACGGACGTTAATTATTTTAAATTATTCTGTTTCCCTAATAGAATTATAAATGTAAAGAAACTCCGCTCGGTTCGATATGGAAAAAATTATATTCTTACCCGAAACCAAATAAAAAGGCAATGAACTAGTTCTTCTACAACCGATTAATTTTATGTAATATCTAGATTCATTATCTCGAATGTAAAAAAGTATGCGGAGTTAGGAACTTGTTTAAATCTAGGCCTGTTAGAGACAACGGTATCTCTTTTATGAAGTACAGTCAGCCTGGCGACTAGCAAACCTGTTTCTTATACCTGTCCAGAATAGCAAAATATTTTAATTTTTCTTATTTAATTAACAAACAAATTATGAAAACATGAATTATCTACAATTTCAATTTTATTTTTTAATACTGGAGGACTGGACGATTGAATGAAGAGGACCTAATAAATAAAGCTTAAGTATTTTCATTTTTCAATGATAAGGTAATATGTTTACAACATCTATAACATAAGATATACTTACATGTAGTTTATTTGTATTAATATTTCAATAGATTCTACGTTATCTAGAACAGTGCCCTACTTGGTAAGCAACAGGCTGTATTGGTTTGGCACTTGTACTGAGTGTTCTATATGGCTATTGATTTTTTAGAAGTAGAAGCGACGCGACTTATAATGACTGGGTTTGTCCAAGGCATATACGTACGTATGCCTTTTATATCGGATTTGTGGACAATGACTTCAAAATATGGGAAGTTGAGAATATCATTAATAAAATCATTTCACAATTTAGTTTTTCATTTATTCAACGCAAAATCTATACATACACCATCCACCACCATTTTTATATTAGAATTACTAAGATATCATTAATTTTGCAGGTATTAAAGATTTGAAACAAGATTAGATACTTATAAATATTCAAATCGTAAATCTTTAATATATTTTTCTTATTCTGATAATGATGAAATACCATATACATATTGCCTATTGCTTAAAACAACTAAGTCATTCAAAGATAATAAATCATCACCATAGATGTTCCAATTTTAAAATAATTGCAAAATTTATTACTTTATTTATCAGTTATTTAAAAAAATAAATTATTTATGTCAAATTATAAAAAACGATGCGACGATTAAAAGATATGAAATTTCAAAGAATTGTAAAAACCGATTGAACTTAGCTCAATTTATTTTAAATAATAACAACAGATAATAAAATATACAGATTATATTTTTTTTATCAAGCATTACATATCAAAGTTCATAATATGTACTTATCGACCGGAATTAAGAACGTGTTGGAGGCGTGCACTGCAGTCACTACGTAGCGCACTCAACACGTCTGAATGACATCGATTGTAACTTTTATAATAACTTTGGGTATTTACCTCTTGTGGATTATTTCATTTATTTATATGACTAGTAATTTAGATAATTGACTAAATAAGATTTATATAAATACAATACATTGTGTTTGACGTTAGATTATAAGTGGTCTTTGTTGTATAAATAATATTTTATTATACAATTTTAATTTGTAATTAAAGGTAGGTATGCTAAAACGAAAGGTTATAAATAAATATAATTAGAAATGAAAATATACTTGTTTTGTGGTAGAAGTGTTTTATTTTGCAGACATATTCTTGGAATTTTAAATATTTGCATACTTAAGTATCTAATATGAATGATGTATATAAATATTGGTATTTTATTACCATCTGTTATGTAAGACAGTAAATTAAAATGTTAATTGCAAAAGACTTTACCTAAATGTCATAATTACGCGCACTGTACAAGATAAAAAGTATTTACTTTCTACTACCCAGTGTTAAGACACTCCGTTCTCCATTTCCGCCGTATTTTTGAGGCATTGTATGTTAAGTGACGCTTTTGCCGCTGCGCGACGACCACCTCTAAGAAATAAAAAGCAATCATTGAAATAATGTTGATATAATAATATAGAAACAATAATATATATTTTTATTATTTAAAATGAGAGAATGTGACGTTAGCCAATGACAAATAGAGTAATTAATATGTTTATTGTTTTTCAAAGATTATTGGATAAAGAGATTATTTTGTCACTTGTATCTTTGATGTCATTTAGTAAGGTAAAGAAGTTCCGTAAAAAAATGAAAAAATATTATCTAAATCTACCAAAAAGAAACATAAATAGAAAATACAGGTTCACGTTCAAAATCTATTGATGATATTTACTCTGAGTGTATTTTGAAAAATAAATTCGTTTCGTTAACGTTAATTCTTGAATTTAATACGCTATTACAATACATTATAAAACTGACTAAGCCGCTATTAGTTTTTTTATAATGTCTGAACGAATTTGAATAATTTGTATTTCTTAAAAATACAAATACATACCTATAAATAATGAAGAGTACGTACCTTAAAAATACATACCTTCAAATAGTGAAGAGTTATGGCCAAATAAAAGTTCAAAACGAAAATTAATGGAATTGCAAGTTTTTTTCTCATTTACATTTTACTCTATCAGCCTTGTGATAGCAGGTCCTACACTTAGTTAACATTGTTGGTATTGTAAATGACATAAATGAGTGAGGAAATATATGCAACGACATAATATTATTATCTATTTTAATATGATTACATTAATTATCAGAGTAAACTATATCCTTTAAGGACATTAATGCACGCAACTGATACGGCTAGCTTTTCCAGCAGCTTCGATGGCAATTACTTCAATTCTCTTTTACTTACTATAGCAAAAAAAACAGTCGTAAAAAATAATAGATGCAATTATTATATTCGCTTGATTTACATCATTATTGATTTACTAACTCGCATTACTTTCGTTTTCTAATAATAGTATTGTTTTAAAAACAATATCCAAAGCTTTAAAAACAATGTTTTAGCCAAATTGAT
>JAKRZM010000599.1:451191-474866 GCA_036379175.1 Heliconius cydno galanthus
TCACAGGCAGCCACGTAATGCTTGCTTTTCATCAGGGACAGAATACTCTCTTCAGCATTAACCACAAGCTCGAAAAAAAAAAAACCCGCCTGCCTTTATAGCAACGAAGATTTAGATGCGTTTGCACGTATTGGATAATTCGATTTGAATGTCTTATTTAATGTCATTTAACTATCTAAAAAGAGTCATTTAAATATATTTTAATAAGTACTTGAAAAGATTAGTAGCACAGATTTTAAATTACGGTACCTACTAAAAAATCCTTGCTGTGTAAAACAATTGGAAAATCCTTATTGAAACTACGAAAATGCGGGTTGCATTAGGGTTTCATTAATTTTAACATTATCTTAAGTGCTTTGCAAACATACATTATATGAATAATCCAGTAGTAAAAGCGGGCGAAGCCGCAATGGGGTCGCTAGTTTACTATAAATATATACACAATTATGTCACGAAATAATAGTTGTCACTATGATAATTCTAAAAAATAAAGTATTTATCCTCATTTTTAAATATTTCAATTATTACTCTAATCTAAGCAATTTTCTTGAAGTCACATGACAACGAACACTAAGTATATCATGACGTCATAAGCTTCTGAATATTATTTAGCTGATATAATTTTGTAGTCACTTATGTTTTACAATATATTTATAATAGAATTTGAGTGAATTTTAGATATAATGACCTACCGAATGATATACACTTGGAAACACTTTATCTTTTTATTGTGCTATAATGGCACTAAACTTTGAAAACTTATAACTCATCCTAAATTGCAAAAATTACATAAGAGATATCAAATTAACTAAAAAAAAACATTACATTATGAATCATGACGGACATGAGATTTTCTGGAGAAAATTGAGGTCTCTTAAGAAAATATACAATTTATAAAAAAAACATTAGGATGGTAACAGATACAAAATATTAATTACATATATGTACTAATACATTATCACTGATTTCAACGGTACAATTTTCTATTAAATACGTTTTGTTTTTAATCTGTAAATATGTAATTTTGACGAAGAAAAATAAAAATGGTTGTTCGTTCACGCAATACAATCAGTGTGATTTGCGCATGCCGTTGCCGTTGTCGAGACGCTAGAGCGCAAGTCTGCTATGGAATGTTCACGAAGTCCGTTCCGTTCGTTACGTCACTGCCGGTCGAACGACGACTGCCACTTGCTAATAATTTAAACGCTAAAAAATAACTGCATTAAGATATATAATTTAATATAATTGTTTTGTTTACGCTTTATTTTAGCAATAAATCTAATTTTTCTCATGTAAATTAATATATACAAAAAAACGCAAAGATTTTGCTTGATAGAACAATAGATTTATCATTTTATATATGGAAAAAAAACAACAATAAACCATTGTATGTATATTAGTATGTAAGTAGTCTTTAAGATTACATATTATTGAAAAAAACCCTATTGCTATGCTCAGTCTTAGGTAAAGATGCATTATATGTTCATATAATATCTATTATATTTACATCATGTCAATCGCAAGCAGCCATTGCTTCAAATGCTCGGTGAAAGGGTTTTATTCTAAGAATTGAAGTGTTATAATTCGTTACGATAGTAATAACACTGGCATCACCTTTCCCTTTATATTTCTTTAAATATGAATTATATAAATAATTTTAAAATAATATATTTCTACGTAAATATATCTTTCGCGTTGTCAATTATAAATAGGTATATTAATAGTAAACAGCTGATGCTTATAAATAGCAAACGCGTAGATAATTGCGTCGCAAATACAGATAATATTATTTTAATCCAATCAAAAATCGATCAATTGATTACCAATTGTTTATATAGAATAATCTGTTAATAATTATTAATCTATTTAAACAAAAATATTTTTTTACAATAAATTGTCCTAATTAATTAGGCTTTTTATTACAAGAATAAACGGAATCTACTCGTGTTAACAGAGTGTATAAAAATCACGTACAATGTGATTTAATATAGATTTATTTAACTACATATTACGAGTGGAAATTCTGGAGAGACCATGTTATTATCACGTTCTAGTGCATAATTGCTGGCATAATATACTTGATACGTTTTTCTATCGGTCTAATCTTTCAATTATATATTCGAAATATAATATTTACTAAATAACTTATCTATTATATATTTAATATATATACATATTTAATATACGTATTTGACTTATATATAATACTTGACTTATACGTATATTTATATTTAAATATACGTATAAGTCAAGTCGGCTAGTATAAATATAAATTGTAATTACTTTTTATAGTGTTGTATTAATTGTCAGCATAAATATAATCGAATATCGACGCGCTTAACAGTTAACTGTCTATAAAGTACAAACATAATCATCGTCAAGTCAAACGTACCTAAGGCGAGGACTTTTCGTGCAATCCATTGCGCAAAACACGAAGGCCGACATACGGAAATTCTATCAAAATTTTTGTGAGACGCATTCCTCTATGAAATCAATAAATGAATATTGGTTACTAGTTACCTAATTATCCTCGTACACTTGACATTGATGTACGTAACTACATATATCGAATATATCGTGCTTCGTGAGTAACCTATTTCGTAAAAGCATCATTAGAATAGACAATGGCCGTTAAATAGTAAATCTTAATAAATGCTAACAGCCTTGAGAAAATATATATACAGTGAGAACAAAGATTTATATTAAAGGGATATTTTTTAAAGGCAATATTATAAGAAACCTGAATTTCTTATTACTATAAGTAAAGGTTATCTGATGCAATAACAGGTATAAAGCGTATGCCAGTCAATTCACTTAATAATTTTTTTTTTAAATATAAACAAAGTAAGTATTCATTTTATATTTTTATCTGTATTATTAGTGACGTTTGCATATAATAAAATAAATCACTAATGAAAAAACATATGATTTTGAACATAAAAAAAATATTTAAAAAAATATATTAAATAACTAAGATTCTTAGTATACACATATAAAATAAATTTATCTACTGTCTTAGAAAGTTAGCAAATATACAAGTATAACGTTAGTAGGCTAAGGACGTACCTGCTTCACGGTTCACCTTCTAAGGTGCTACTATGAGTATGCAGTGAGCAATCGGAAACATGCAACGGAATCATGAGGTACCTATATCCAACGGATTTGTAAGTCAACAAACGTAGAATAAATATCTAATATTTTAAAATTTATGTCAAGTTTAAGTTATAAATTATGTACTCGTATGTACAGTTCTCGAACACGCATAGTTTCGAAATAAAATAATAAACATGATAACTATAAGCATTTTTGAAATATCCTATATCATCATCATCATCATCATCAACAGCCATATTTTGTCCACTGTTGGACATAGGCCTTACCCAATTCTCGCCACCACACTCGATCTTCAGCTTTTCGGACCCATCCGCTTCCCGCCAATCTCTTCATGTCGTCGGCCCATCTAACAGGGGGCGTATCCTATATATAATAATATATTTCAATGGCAGGAAAACTGAGGGCGAAGCCTGAAGTTAGCTGAAGATGGCTGCGCAGATTGGATTTTAGGATATTAGTACTTCATACTTGTATGATACTTATATGATATTTCATATTAGTACTAGTAACACACTTCACGTTAGCTGTCATTGAAGAATTTGAAGCAAAAAAAAATAGTTTATTTTGGTTGGTTAGTAAATATTGCCAACAGTAGTGTGTCCTTAATTTTTACGTAATATGTTAAAAAAATAAATTATATAATTCTTGTTCACCTTGTTTTAATATGAAGTAGGTAATAAAAACATTTAAAAAAAACATTCCTCGCAAAAAATAGCAGTAATTGGTTTAACGTACTAAGTTGTATGTAATTTTATTATTAAATAAATACAAAGAAAAATATTTAACGACGACGCGGTAATTAGCAATTACCTACATTATGGCAGACTTCCTATTATAAATAAATTATTGAAAGAAAAAAATAGCAAATATTTTTACGTCCAAATATACCAAATACTATGTGCGTATTTCAACAAAAATAAAACATATTGTTCTTAAGAAATAGATTGTTTTATGCCCATTTAATGCTGGACTCACGAAGCGACGATCGACAAAGGTCGCGAATTCAACTCCCGCTTTTGCAAATATTTGCATCAACTACGCATTATATTGTCATCGCATGCTTCTTAATAGCTGTATTATGCAAACATGATTTACATCTTATCACGAAGCCTTCTAGTAAATCTTATACTAGTATTTTATATCTCCAATACACTGATATTGGTCGCTAGGTCATTCGTAAGTGACCGCTTACGTACATTGTAATTAGTCTTTTGTTTACATTTCTTCTGTATTTCATGACGTAAGAATTATTTAACAAGGCTTAAGCATAATTAGATAAAGTTCGTCTGTATAAGTAAACATGGCGAGCCTCCGCGACTCGGCCTTCTGAACGGCCTTTGGTAATCCAGATATGTTGCGTCAGATGTGTTGTTGCGGATTGCAACTAGTCAACTGGGTAAGAAGACAGTAATATTGTTGTTTTTATCAATTATGTTGTTGATTTTGTTGTCAGAATATGGAGATATACTTAGTTTCTTTTGGTAAAGGAATTTTCAAATGTTACGTAAGTCCAATAAATAAGATATTTTATTTAAATATTTATAACAATATTTTAAATTCAATTGTATTAGTCATTTCATAAAGTTATAACTGGAGTGTCGTCATTATTGTTCATGTGGTTTATGAATGAATACCCTTAAAATCCCTTTTGGTTTTCCGGTTACAGTAAGTTATAATAAAATTTATTACTTACTATTGTGTAATTGTATGTCTTATAATTATGTTATCAAAAACCCACATATGAGTATTCACATTTGAATGAACGTGGTAAAATAGTGGGGAAAATACCGATGAGCTTGTTTTGATGAGGTTTCTTGTCGTAATGTTGTTATGACATCAATTCATCTAACTAGGTTAATACTTTCTTGTTGTATGTAATGTGTAAACTTTAGAGAATATGGTAACTAGGCGGTGTGGATAAGCATTCCTATGTTTTAACAAACATTTTATGTGTAAGCTAGAAATTTGATTACAAAAAATATCTAGTGATAGCACTGTTTTTTTTTTAATTTTGAATTATGTTTATTCTACTTATATAATAACTCGTTATTTAATGATAATGTCAATATGATTTCTTTCTCAAAACCAATTTCGGTTGTCGGTTGTTAATCCACGGAAGTTTTCTGTACAAGCGGAACCCAACGCGGATTGAGTTTCACGAGATTCTACGTTTGACCCATTTGGAACAAAGAATATTTATTTTTGATAGATGAGAAGTAAGTCAGCGTAGTCATGACCTGTTTCGCCAGTGCCACTCACACTTTTCTCAGTAAATCAAAATTTCTTATATTGGTAACCTGCCAATATTTTCATTTTTAGAATGAAAGAAACTTGTAGACATTAGTATTAATAACAAAAATACTAGGTAACTGATAATAGTATATCACAAGTCTATTAGGTTTATATTTATTGATTAAGTACAATTAAATAATAAACGTTTATCAAAAATTATTATGGCTTATCTCAACGCTGCTCTTTCGAAAATACTTCTCCAAACATTCGTAGGCAAAGCTCACCAAAAATAGGTAATCTAATAACTTACACTTATCTTTGTATTTGTTATCTAATGTTTTACCGATAAACCGAAAATATATAATCACTAGTAAGTTTTGTATAAAAATAAACTATTGAGTCATTTCCGTTCAAAAATAGTTTAACATGGAGAATGCCAGATTACAAATTATATTAAAGAAGCCGACCTGCCCGTTTCGTTTGTGCGACTCTTTTGTCAATTTTACGACCCTTGCCACACTACTTCCAATTACCACCCGTTGTTCGTAATCCCGAAGGAAACAATGATTTTAGTGAAGTAACTTATCTATAAGTAATAGAAGTCATATATATCTTATAGGTGTTTTTTAAAGATTTAATAAACTTATTCAAGATTTTTTTTTTCAACAAACTTCTAACATGCTAAGCTGTTAGTTCTAAATCATATTTAGAACTAACAGCTTATCTACTTATATCAACAAAAATTCTCATCGTGTTTATCATCTTATCCTGAGGTTAATATGGTTATGGTTAATATGGTGGAGGTGAAGTTAATATCTCTTATAGATTAAAAGGGTTGCGGAGGACTAATAACTATAACAAAAGAGGTTTCATCAAAATCCGTCCAGTACTTTTAGCGTCAATCGCAAACAACATTAAAATAATTACAAAAGTAATATTCTCAATTCTCATACATACTTGTATATAAATCCCTTAAAGTATTTTTTTCACTTTTGGATTTAATGTAAAGAACTACCAGAAAAAGGTTTAGTTTCATCATGTTTATACCTAGATTTTAGAAATTGCACACGTATTTTCTAAATCACTTATGAATGTAGGTATAGCTTTTATTATCCATTTTCCCTTATACTTCGATCAATTTAATGTAAATTTTACTATTTATGGTGACAGCAATCGAAGCATTAAGATTAATAAAGTACCTATTATGAGAAGTTATCTGTGGGATTAATAATATCTACCTTATTTAAAAAAAAATAGACATTCAATATCCTTATATTGTTTTTGTATACCTATACCCTTTTTTTTTTGTATTTTTCGAATTTAATAATTTTAAAACCAGTTACTATATTTATAATATCTACTTATTATTCTAACTGCTTATGCATGATTTCTGAAATGAATTAAATGTAATAAATAAAAACGATGTCAGCTACAGTAAATCTCTTGTCAAGTATAATTATTATGTGATTGGACCAATATTTATATATTATTTGTATAAATAAATATGGATATGTGACGTTATCGTTGCGCAGTTGTGCTTGACTATTCCAATCCGCAGAAACGTCTAGGTTTTTTCTGTAAAATGTTTTTCTTTGCTCGTTTTAACTCTACAAAATGCGGCGTTAGATTCCGTTATGGAATGTTTTAAATAGATAAAAAAAAGAGAACAGAATGTTCCGATCAGTTTAATTATACATGGAATTATTTAATGATTAACTCTAACCTAAAAATGTCATTACTGGTATATTATTTATTGTATGGGTACATAAAAAATGTAGGTAAACTGGTACTACAGGTACGTACTGGTAACACAATTTTATTAGGCCGGTATTTCTAGAAGCGTAACTTCTGCAATGTTAGTTCATGGCCGCGCTTGTTATAAAACTGAATCGATACCAGACAGAGACACGAGTATCTAGATTTCATGTGAAACAGAAAGGTGGTTGCATAATTTGCGTAATATGAAATATTCGCTATCAACGTATATCGATCGTATGTTTTTAACGAACATTTTTTTTTTAAATACAGTCTAAGTGATAACCTCTTCTTACAGAAGTCGGTTAAAAATTTTCTATGTAAATTAATTAACGATTTTTAATTATTTAACCATTTCACATTTTCACAATAATTTTTATCTGTGCTTTACAATTTTTTCCTTTTTCTTAAATATTTCTTGTACGTAACCTAGGCTAGATATTTGCAGATTACTAGTACAGCATTTCTTCAACTCATTGAAGAAAGTGTCGTCGTTCCATCATCCAACAGACATTAGATTAAAAGAGGAAAGGAAAAATTTTTTTATAATTGCTAAACTGAGTAATCTGTTTACAGTATTTTCATATACAGCGTTCCCATTTTGGGGTATCCTATTATAGTGAAACTATTAGTTACACCTAAAATTATTTGTAAACAGGTTTAAAATTTGATATTAAAATTCCTCTGCTTGAAAAGTAATTAAACTAAATTATTTTATCACAATGCTTACATAATAGCTATAATTAAAGTATTTCAACTTTGTTAATTGAGTAAGAAACAAGACTAGATGCATGTAGATATTTTAATAGGGAAGTTTCATTACAAAATGTCAGTATCTTTTGTAATAAATTAAAATAATTGAAGACTTGTTAACTTGGAAAATTGTTGTTAATAAATTAGCTAATTAAGTTAGTTTTATGTTATAAATACAATTTGGTCCTTAAAGTAAAACTTATATACTGTCTTCCATTATCCAGTGCAGCAGCATGAATTTCCTTATCAATACTTATAACATCAGCTGACCGCTGTTTTTAATTTTTATCTCTAACAGGTAACATTAATTCTTTTTTTTCTTTAACTTTTCCTCTTTATTTAACTACATGTGTCACAAAAGGGAATAATAACACCCAACATGCTTATTAATCTTGTCATATATAAATTACAATTGCTTGAAAATAAAATATGTTATTGAAAATCATCAAATTTAGTCAATCAATATTTGGCCTCTACATTTTTTATGTGAGACCACAGCCTTGATCATGGCATCAATATCAAATTAAAATTGTCATATCATAACCAAAATAAAAAAAAAACAATTTTAAAAATTAAGAAAAAATTTAATTTAGCAGAAAATCTTATTAACAATTGAAATTTTTATAATAATAAAAAAGTTGTTGATCAGTTTAACCAATAAATATAAAGTGTACTTAAAAAATATAAAGTGTAAACTGAAATGAAACCAAAGAATTAATGAAAATTAAGTTTATTTAAATAACCACATAACTTACTGAGATTCCACACACGCCCAGCCCTATAACTCTATATATACAGCGCGGGCCACTTAGTCTATATGTACAAACGTGCAGGAGAGGCTTCAATCACAGGTAAGGATAAGCGTTTATACAGGTGCTCCAACTTCCTCTTGATAAGACCTTGTGAGATGGTTGGCGGCCGCGGTCAATGTACGGAGAGAGTGGCGGAGCCCGCGTAGATGACGCCTGCAGGCAGCGGCTGCACGGGCAGCTGATTCCCGTTCATCTTCACCCTCAATACCAGAGTCTCCCGCTGCACTGGATGCATCACTCTCTGTGTCACTGAGGTCAGATATACGCCGACCACGTTCTACCTGTTCCTCAGCATCCCCTGCCCACAGCAACTCAGTCTTCAAAGCATTCAGCATAGCAAATAGACTGAACGGGTCATCATCCCCCTCTTGTGGCAGGTTCATCAAACGACTGGGTACCAATACAGTTTCATCCATACTAGTGACAGTTTTGACAAACCTCTCCATATCGTTCAAAACACTCTGTTTAGAAAATTCTGTGTTATCATTTCTGGCAATTTTCTTTAAACTGTTCCTGTAACAAAGAAAATATACTTGTTAGAATAAGTATTACTATAAAGAAACTATGCTATTAGCTACGAGTAAATAATGATTACAATCATGTTCTAAAATCACATAATAATCTATAATCATGGGTTAAGTCATCATAAAAACTAATAGAAAAATCATTGTCTTGAATTAAATGGATTATCATCTCATAATTCTATTGTAGTTGTGCAAGTATATTTTAGTTGTAAAATTGTATTCATAAATAATTTCATATAACAACTGCCATTTAAAGAATAAAGTAAATATATCATTATAAACTTTATTTGTGATAAAGATTAATTTATTCTTCCATTCTCATAAATACTTTTAGCATTAAAAAATGTAGATGTATTCAAATTGTCAATGTGAATGTGTGAAGATATCAATTGGTAATGTGCATGGTATTTGTATTGATTATGTTTAGTAAAGAAAGACTATAATAACAATCTTAATCCATAGAAATTAAAAACAATAGGAATAGTTCTAGAACTTCAATTAGATGATGTTGTTGTGTTCTAAAATATATGGATTTTATAGAGAATGTTTAACATAGCTAATTCACCAGCAGACCTTCACAAATGATCCATTTAAGGTAAAACACAAAAAATAATATTTATTAAGTGCTTAAGTTTAATAAAATTTGCATATTTATTTATAATTGTTTTAACTTTAAAACATTAAGATAGTGTGGCATTTAAGACTTTTATATAGTATAAAAATTGCATATACACACAAGGACATGAGACATTTATATATGTTTTTGGGTCAAGTTTTTACAAATTATTTACTTCTGAATTTTAAATCGACCAAGTCAATGAAAAACAGCAACCAACAATTTCCAGATTTAAGAGGTTTACTGAAGTAAGTTCATTGTAACATTATATAACTTCGTAGTTATTTTTTATTTTGTAATAATTAACATAAGAAATAAATACGAATAAAATAACCAAATTAAATAAAGGCAAAAACATGTGATCACTAAAATGTATGTCAGTTGCATCAGTATCGATATGACTAAATCACTATTCATTGCGCACGCCCTTTAGGATCTTCTCCATTTGCAGGTAAGATTAAGTCAATGATTCATTTCGTAGCAAAGACTGCAATATCTATGTCAAAAGTGACGCCACTCGATGAAAATGATGCTTATATTTCATAATTCTAAACAAATATTCTGTGTCAATGTGAAAGGAATGTCGAAAATGATTGTATTATTCCTTAGTTAAACTAAATGATAATAATTTCTATATCAAATAGATTTTATGTTACCCAAAGCATTACAAACCACCAAAAACATGGGGAAAGCTTTGGAGCCACACAAAACCGTTGGTGTCGAGCCATCGGCCATTACACATGAGATTTGTTCCGTACCTGCTGTTCTCCAATTTAGTAGATATATCGGTGTGGAAAGACATTTTCACGTATTTATAAACGATTTTAAATATCACTTAAACACACACGCCCTATATTTTGTCACTGAAATTGACGAGCTTACGAAACGCCACGAACGTTAAAACAGAGCGCAAACGAGAACGACCGCACGCTAGACTGAAGTTTGACGTTTGGTGAGAAGTGGGGAGCTCGCCAGCGTTTTTATATGACTCGATCGTACGATGCGGGGGAACCGAACTGTGAATATATATTATCGTTGTTATTGAATATGTAAGGAAACGAATGGTTGTATTGATTGCTAATAATATGTATACAAATATTGCACGTTGTCTAGCTATCTATTAATTTAATTTATTTCAATTTTTATTTCATGAAAATCGAATATTTCAAAGAAAGGTCGTCAGTGGCCAGGCGCGTCCCACTGAAGTCACACCACCTTGCGGCTCAGGGATTGGCTGGTTGAACCTCTTATGTTCTACCATTGGTCGGTCTTTAATTTGAATAGCGCGCTATTTTCAAAAATAATGCTCTAGTTCTTCGAAATATTTTGAGCCCCCTAATGACAAAGATAAATAAGAGAAATGTCATAAAATTGGTAACAAAATGCAATAAAATAAATGGAAATATGAATAATTTGTTTAATCTACAAATGATTGCTAAGATAATATCAATTTGAAAGTATAAGGTTATTTTACTTTCTAAGACTACAAGAATTCAATGTATTTTTCATAGTAGAATTAAATTTACAAAAAAAAAATTGCAAATATAACAGAGACTGATATTTACTTTATAATTATGAATATTTAATAATGGCATTGTTTATTTATTAGAACAATGTGCGGGCAATATAGGGCATTTTAGACAACGTCAATTTCAACATTAAAATGCTTTCTTTTAGTAAATAAGGTGAAAGATCGTGAATTAAATTCCAGTTTCCATTATGTGTTAATGTGTTTATTAACGTATGTAGGTAGTATAAATTATATATTTGAATTAGTTTATGTACGACAAATTCTTGCCAATTAATTTAGTTAACAACGTTGAAGAGCTTTTAACATAAATAAAGATTTCTTTGTTCAGGTAGGACGTTGCGTCTGTATATGAAAGTGGGATCGATGCCCGCTCTGGAAATTATTACATTAAAAAAACACATTCCCTTTGTGGTTTCAGTTGAGTTAAAATATGCAATGTCACTTCTTAAAAGTGAGTAGAAACGAATCTTTCATTTAGTCTTTACCTTCATATCAAAAACATAAAGAAAGTGTAAACTTAAATTAAATCATTTATTTAAAGTTGACTGTTTCCATAATACGATTATGCTCTATCTTATTTACTACAATTTGTTATGAATATGAATATGACGTGGCATATCGGGCGAGGATTTGATATTATGAAAAAGACACACCCACGAGCGTCATGTTCATGTTTACAGAAAAGAAATATGCAAAACATGTTTGTGAAGGAAGCTTAGTTACTGTGGAAATAAGATGATACAAGATTATCCAGAAAGTGAAGTTAAAAATGAAATTTGTAACTTTTTTATATATTGGTATATAAATCAGTGAAGAGAGAGAGTCAGGACTCAGGACTAAAATTTTCAGCTTCATGCTGTAGACAGGGTAGGCAGAAGGAACCTTCGGCGGAAAGTGGAGAAGTGTCTTAATTAAGACACTTCTGTACTTTCCTTTTGAGTGGTGGAACTCAACGCTGCACTTTTGCCTCGACATGGTGAGCGAAGAAATTTAAATAAATATTTATTTTCTCCGAGTGGGGTACGAACCCACAACCAGCCATGTTTACAGGCACACTTTTTGTCCCTGTGCTGCTATTGACCTAAACTTTTGTTTTGTATTATTAGGAATTTCGTTATATAAGTTATTATATTAATTAGCATTTGAATCAAAATTTAAAATGGAATAAAATAGCAAATATTGAAAGAATTGCGTCGTTACTAAGTTTTTTTTCTAGTTACCATGTTATATAAATTGTATTTAATACAATGAAGAATTAACTTGCTAATTAGCAATGTGAAAATGTAAAATTTTGATGCGAAATGTTTGCGAAAAATAAATAATATACATATTTTTTTATTTAATAAGATATTGTTATTGTTTACATAAAGAAAAACAATATCTTAAATGGACATGAACATCTCATAGAAAAAAATATTTATTTCACAAAATAAATTGGCTGTAAGAAACACACCACACCTTTAAAATCTCTCGTCTTAAATAATAAATAATAATAATCAATATTTTTTACTTGTGATTCAAACTTAAAGTGTGGAAATAACAATGTAAAGTTGCCTATTATTATGTACCTATAAAATTATTAACTATTAAAATAATATTAAAATAAACCTTTTGTTAATTTTTTTTTTGATATGAATACAGATAAAAATCTTTAATATTATTGTTTTGAGTTTTTATTCATCTAAATTCTAAACGCTTTAAAAGATAAATTTATTATCTATAGGCATATTTAAATATTATTAGTAAAGGCCCGTGGGTAATTAAATAAATTATTATTTTGACTCTGGACTTATCAGGTCCATAACCGATAAATTTGCTGAACTCTCTGATGCAATCTTATGTCTTTCATCTTAAAATAGACGTTCCAAAACAATTTATTTGTTTAAAAAATGATAAATATTTTTGTTTTCATAATTGTGATTAGTTAATTTCTTTAAAAAAATTCTGTTTAAGTAATTATTAAGTTACGATGTGTTAGTGCAGTAATTAATTACTAATATGCTTAAAAAATATACCTATATATGATTAATTTTTATTTGTCTTAAAAAGTATTTTTTTATGAGATGTTGTTATTTAACTTTATTTATTTTTATTTTTTAACTTAACTTTAAATTTACGATGAATAATAATGTTTATTAACTTTATTAAAGTTTCTTTATTAACGTTAATTTAAAATTGTGTAATGTTTTAACATCGTTACAAACTTTTTAGGTTTTTTAGATGTTATATATATTGATGTTTTTATATTAAATTGTTAAATGGTAATAAATAAAATAAATAAATATTAGGCCGGTCGTGACGCTGGAGCACAAAGTGTGACTGTAAACGCGATAGGTTGTGGGTTTGATTCCCAGTCAAGGAAATGAAATATTATTAATATTTCAATTTTCTTCGCTTTGGTGACGAGGCAAAGCGCGGCGTTGAGTTCCGCCACTCTACGTGCAATGACAAACGGAGTGTTGTAACACTAGGTTCCCTCTGTCTACTCTGCTGTTTCGGGATACAGCGTGACTCTAAAAAATATGCTTATTAAAACTATTGTTATTTTTAACAAAATTAATAGGTAAATAGTTTCTTTTAAAGCCTTTCTTTTTCAGAAATTATATAGTTGCATTATAATAATTTAATCTAAGTAAATTATAAACTTTCACACCATTGTCGTAGCATAGACCTGAGCCCAGTCGAATTTTGAACAAAGCCGATGTATGTTTCTTGAATCAGGAATTTATATAAATAATTAATAGAGTAATAACATTACCAGAGGCCATCGTGGCGGTCCGACACGACTAAGTGCGGCGTTGAACTCCGCCACTTAACACGCAATGTAGCTTGGACGACAAGTGGACATCAGAGTGACTTGGACACTGGTTTCTTTCTGCTTATTCTGCTATTTGCGGAATATGGCGTGGAAATAAAAAAAATATACTTAAAAGATTTTCCAGTTCTATAAGACAAAGGGCGAAGGTTCCCCCGAGTGATTTTCCACGAAATCAGACAAATTGATTTATGTGTGTGGCATATCATGGTTTCTTTAATCATTTACTAATCAACCCTAAGTCCCTGACATAGTATAGATAGGTAGAAATAAATGGAAATTGACACTAAGTTTTTTTTATGGTTTCTTATATCGTCTATGTTGTTTTATGATACTAGATGATGAAAATCAATGTAAGTGGTTAAACTGTATATTTTATAAAAAGAGTTTGAATACAGCCAGTATCATGTTTTGGATATAAGACAAGAGATTGGTTAAGAACCTGAGTTTCCAGTATTGGTTACAGATTTACTTATTTGGTCATCAATGTATTTGTCGAGTTTATCTACCTCTTTTACATGTGAAATTATATGATTCAACAAAATGTAGATCAAAATAATTGAATCACTTGTAGGTATCTCTTGTAGGTAGGTTCATGATATTTATTTTAGTTAAGTTTTAGCATTAGTCAAAACGCGTTTCCCCGTAACAGAATTATCATCGATTGATAACACTGTTAAATTGCAAGTAAACTATTTTTGAGTCAGTACAAACTATAAATGAATCATACTAAATAGACTAATATCTAATCAATAATATCAAAATTTATTAATTATTTTTCATAGTTAAAGATTAAGTTGCAGATGTGTCAAAATGCATTGTAATGTTTTTTTATTTTTATAGTAATATTTGAGTGCCCAACACTCTCCTTATAATGTGTGTAATTGCTTAAAAGTTTAAATATTTGATATTCGATTGTTGTTTAAATATATTTATATATTATTTATATGTATATTAGGTATATATCTTTATTTGGTTTTTCGTTACTTTCTTTTTTCATTTACTTAAATAAGTAATTAGGTACTAATAAAATTACTTTCTTTTTTCATTTACTTAGATAAGTAATTAGGTACTAATAAAACATTAATTATTCAACACTTAATGGAAACTCTTAGAAATGTAATAAGTAGAAGCTTATATTTTTTTACATTTCTCTTTACAGTGTTTACAGTAAAAATATTTTATAATGTAATATAATGTGATTAATAAGTTTGACTCGTAGCGACATCTTGATTCGAAGTTACTATAACTTTAAGAAGTATCAGTGAGCTCTATCGTAAAATTATATCAGAGTTAAAGTTCTTAGTAATAGTTTACTTATGTCGCCATAGATGTCGCTGTTACTATATATTTAATTATGTTACCAGTAGATGCCACTAGTGATAGGACAAAGAGAATATGTTAAGAAATATGTTTAATTAAAAGAAACGTTTGTAAAAAATTATAATTTACTCGATTATTCAATGACAAAGATTAAGTACCTACATATAAAAAAAATATAAGGATTATTCTATGAAAATATTATGTTGTTATCATATGGAATACGTGTGTAAACTTTATATAAATCCTAGAGCAAGAAGCAAGTCTAAGTGGAGTTGCAAAATTTTCTTACATCGATTTATAGATAGATAGACAGAAACAGTTGAAACATTGAAAATAGTTAAAGTTACAAAACTGGTTACCTGTAAATTCAGTTTACAGACGACATATTTACGAAAAGCCTTAAGAAGAATTATCATAATTTTATATGTTACAAAGAAGTACATTAATAAAATCTATAATTTTCAGCTTCATGCTTTATCCTACAAATACCTAGCAGGGTAGGCAGAGTTATACGAGTACTGGCGTTAAGACATTGCCTTTCCACTTCCCGCCGAATTTTCGAGGCATTGTTTGTTGACTGGCGGAATTCAACGTCGCAAAAAAAATGAAAATATGACTAAATAATAATTCAATCCCCCGAGTGAGACGTCCGAACGTTAAACAAAATACTATAATGTTAATAAATAGCACAATTCTTGTTAAATATTCAAATATAGCATTTTCATGATGTTTGAATTGTGTCCTGTAAGCCTGTAACTACATTTTAACTATTCAATGCGAGTCAAAAAGAATATTATAAATTTTAATTTCCCACTTTTCTAGGACCGTATTTCTGAATAGTTTCTATTGTACTTATGTATTTTCGACAGTTGAATATTTTATTCTACATATTAGGCAGCTAGCTCTAGTGTTTTGACACTCCTTCTCTGATATCCATATAAATTCGAAATATTGTGTAATAAGTTTTATTATTAAACGGCAATACATATAATAAAGTTAATCAAATTTTTTACTTAAACAATGACTTTTTTTTTACAAACGCCAAAGGAAGGCGGCTTAAAATTTATAATTCTAATTAAAATATAATATGAAATCCTTCAATAAAATTAAGTAAATAAATATATCAATCAGAATGATTGAGATTAAACAGGTAAAATAGTCGTTTGCGGTCCGCTCGTGGCGCGTGGGGCTGGTGGGGGCTGGAGTGCGCTCTCACGGCTTGCGGCCGCTAATCAAATTAATACGGGATACTAGAGATACATTTTACGGAAACGGACTATTTTTTTTTATAATTTTCAAAGATACATTATTGTAACAAATTATGAAAAAAAAATGACTGTAACACGACGGTTGTGGGTTCAATCCCGTCAGGAGGAAATGAAATATTTATTTACATTTATATTTTTTCGCTCTAGTGTTGAGTTCCGCCACTCAACACGCAACGCCTCCAGAATTAGGCGGAAAGTGGAGAACGGAGTGTTTTAACAAAACGTGTCTTAACACGAGGTTACCTATACCTACCCTACTGTGTGCGGGATACAGCGTGAAGCTGATTTATTTCTTTAAACACAGATTACTTATAAATTGGAATGCACAAGGTTTTTTGTTATTTTACAAAAAAAAAGAATATACAAATATTATCGTTATTATATACAAACAAATCAATTCTATAATATTTACTATAGCGACCGTCCAGTCTATAAACTATGTCTATTCAGCCTCCGTGAACGTTTTTGGAATCTTTACGACATGAATAGACGCGTATCAAATTACATCTTAGAGCATGTTAGTTGACCTATCGAACTACTCGATAAAGATAAAGTTAATCGTTGACGAAATATGTTAACACTACATTATTTTGGTTTTTAATGTGACGAACGAAACTTATACGACGTCAACTTGATTATATTAGAATTTTTATAGGTATGCGTATCAAATATTTCAAAAAGACCTATAATATATTTGCATAAGATAAGATTTGAAAATATAAATTAAATGAATTCCGTGTAGGACACGGACCGTGTACTATGTAAAAAATAATAAAATATAAAAAGTATGGTTAATGAGAAAAACTGTGTCAAAATTTACAAATTCATTTCCTTAGATGTAAATTATTTAATTTCCAATTTTCTATAAGTATAAAGGTACAACACCTATCATCATCAGCCTTTTAAAGTCCACTGCTGGACATAGGCCTCCCCCAATGCTCGCCACTCCGTCCGCTCCTGCGCCCTTTGAATCCAGCGGACCTATATAATCATAAATTAGAAAATTAAGTTATTTAGTTCACGACGAGACCTGATCCCAAATCATTGATATTCTCAGTTTTAGTAGGTATAAATATATACATATATATTCATTTATACATATAAAGCTTCCTCTTAAATCACTACGTCTATTAATAAAAACACCATAAAAATCTGTTGCGTAGCTTGAGAGCTTGAAACACATATAGACGGAAAACCAAGAATATTTTTTACTTTGTAAAGAAAACAAATACGAACAAATTACTATCTAAATTCTAAACGAACGAATAAATGTAAAAATATGAACGAATTACAATTATAAGTATTAATAAAATTAGCAACCATTTTTTTGCGTCACGCTGTAGCAAGGTACGCAGAGGGAGCCTTATGTTAAGACACTCCGCTCCTCACTTTCCGCTGAATTCTTTTAACGCAGCTTTTCTATCTATTCCACTCTACTGGGTAGGAAGAAGGTTATCTAGTGTTAAAACACTCTGTTCACCAGTTTGCGAATTGCTTTTTCCGAATTGCGAAAAAATGAACATATTTAATATTTAATTTTCTCGAGTGGGAATTGTACCTACAATCTGTCACATTTACAGACACACGCATGTGCCCCTGATCTAGGACTGGCCTCATGATAAACCATGAAGTTATAAATAAAGAGGTTATAAAATAGAAAAAGAAATCCAACTCCTCAACATCCTACCCCGTCGGATATTCAGGCGGTTTTACCAGGGCGGGATATGAACGAGTGTGCAAACAGGCGGCTCGTTTGCGCGCTTTGATTCGTCACGAGGGCCACGGCCAAATGTAACGCTTTAATTAGCCAGAACAAATAATTTGCCAATTGATGTGGTGGTCGCTTTTAAAATTAATTGATATGTTTTAAAATATATAGATAGATAGATAGATATGATAATATTAAGTCGAGGCAAAGCGCGGCGTTAAGTTTCGCAACTCATCATGCAATGCCTTAAAAAATCAGTGGAAAGTTGAGAACAGAGTGTTTTAATAATAGGTTCCCTCTGCCTACTCCGCTATATGCGGGTTACACTGTGAAGTTTGAAAAATGTTTGCTGAGAAATATTTGTTATTGGCGTCTAAGCCTGAATTGAATAATTCCAAAATTTCATTAGGTATAATACTGTAATATCAGCTCATTTAATTTTTTAAAAAAGTATCAAATATAAAAAATATGTACATATGTAGGTATGTATAAAATATAAATCTACAAATACATCTATTAAATACTAAAGTAATACGAAAACGAGGGCTAAAATTATTTCCAACCGTAGTACTATTTATATCAACAATATTATCTAAACGGAAGACGGAATAATAACAGAGTAAATTAATTATTCTCCGTTCCGAGGGCATATCGCGGCTCCGTAAGGGCCTGGGTGTAGAGCCCAGCTAAAATGAAATCGTCTCAGAAAAAGGGGTTTATTTTAATGCCCATCACAGAATAAATGCATGGGACAATAATGTGGGATTCGTCGGTAGATATAAATTTTCTAATAAAAATACGCTACTCTGAGTTGAATTGTTGTTTTATAGAGTTGTGCTGTTAGCAAAGTTTAATATGAAATATTTTTAAAATTATTTTATAAAATTCTGTTAAGTAATAGTTTCGAACCACGTAAAGGAACTATAGTAAGCTGATCCAGACGGTGTATGAACTCACTTATTTCACACTTAGTTTTCGTTTTCCCGCCAAAATAGCAACTACCAACTATTTAACATTTACAGTATCACTAACTATAGATTATATAAAAAAAACAGCGTCACACTGTATGAGGTTCTTACTTTTTTTTATTTTACTTTAATATTTTACAGATTATAATTTGTCAGTTCTTATTATTACTGAAAAGACACAAAATATTTTTATTAGTGTTTAGCTTAGTTATTTATCATTTTATATATAAAATTAAAGTATTAAATCAAAGTTTATATAGATATTTCTATTTTTTATAATTATAACGTCATCTTAATTTGTAACATCACTAGAGTTATACAGACGAAAGAGTTGCGACCGGCGTAAACGTTAAGACTGGATGAACAAATGAATGAACTGGCCGATCGATACCAAATATCTTAATGCTAAGAGAAGAGACAAGAGACCGACATTGTTATTGGACTTTGTCTTTTAAGACGGCGAGTAAAATTTTATTTTTATTTTTGCTATAAGTTTCAGTTTATTTCAGTTTTATTTATTTCATTAACTCTAATGTGAATTAGTTTATAATAGATGGTATTTAAGTAAATAATTTTAAAGTTAATATTAGATATTATAGAGATTATTTGCATTGAAATTGAAAATTTTAATTCTTTTACTGTCTCGAAATGCTATAAGTGAAAAGTTGAACTGAATTCTTTTACTTACAGATTACAGATAATTTGCATAATACAAACTTTAAATTTGATGCAAATGAGTAACAAAAAAGTTACTTTTAAGTTAAAAGATTCTTATTTCTTTCATTTCGGTAACATACAATTACTACCTATATCTACTTACCTGCCCATATATGAAGCATAGATTGAAATCGACGAGTGATGGAAAAAAAAAGTGGTAATTTTAATACGTAAGTCTAGTTGTAGGTATCGTCCCTACAGTGTCTGCGCATCTAATCTTCGAAACGAAAGAACAATTTAATTCGAACCAAACAACGTTCTGTTGACACAGCTAAGTAACCACGCGACGCCTCGCTTCATTTGCATTTCTCTTAATCTCCGTTATGAATAAAGAAAAATTCGTGGAGATGTTTTTAAGCGTTTTCCTAAGCGGCCGCCTAATGAAGAGAAGCGGGGGATTACCGCCCGCCCGCGTACTTTCGCGACATTACACTTTTAATTTGAACGAATCTTATTATTTTCTTTTGTTGATTTAAGCCCTGGTACCAGGAGACGGGTCGAGACGTGACCTGCAGCGGAAAAATGCGATTGCCATCTAAAGCCAACCGTTTAAATGAACGAGATTGGAGCTTAAAAAGTATAATGGACGAGGGGTGGAGGGGGGAGGGGGGGGTGGCGGCGATCCCGGGGGCGCAAGATGGCCGATTTGCGATTGAGATGAGACCACCCCGCCACCTTCCAGATCAAGTGATATAATTAACTTTATTTATATTTGCTTTTTGCATACGGACCTATTGAGTGTTTACTAAAGATATAGGTACTTAGGTACTGAATACCATGGCTCGAAGTCTAGTCATCATCATGATGATGTCATGATGACTAGACTTCTAGCATAATACCACTAACGAAAATGTCAATTACAACAATCAATTGTGATTTTCAACGTACGAATTTAGATAGGAACTCTATTTGGTAGTTTATCTGACCATAGGTATTAATTATTATATTATTATTATTTATTCGTAAAATGCTCAATGATGTCTAAAAGTTAATTAAATTCGATTTTTAATTTTTTCCACAGCTAAACAAATTTTTTAATATGATTTAAAATTTTAATTTCCGTAAAGATCGAAATTAATTACCGACTCTTCATGTTAATAGACACATATGTATGTATATGATGATTGTGGAAATAATTATATACTTAATAAATTAATTTGAAACTTGTTAGTTAATTTCTAGATTTATAATTAGAAAATTTATATTATAATTTAAATTAAGAGTGAGTTAAGTGTCATTTGTGACCTTTGCTCTTTACACAGACTTACTCTAAATTATGTAATAATTAAAAGTTTCATCGATCTCAAAAGTTTACAACCGTAGACCGCTGGTGATCTTTCAAAAAGATTCAATATAATCGAAGACAAAACTAAACGAAAGGATTCCTTTGAACAGTCGTAGAATAAGGAAAAGTTGAGTGGTACCAAGGGGGGTGCGACCGCAACCCCACCAGGCTACCAAAAAATATCGCATAAATGAACTGAGGGCCCGCCTCCTCGGCCGCGAAATTTCAGCCATACTTCCAAACCTATAATCCCTCATAATCACCTTTACAAAGCAAAGATTAAAAACGATTTTCGCCCCAACCTGCCCGCCTCCTCTCCGCTTTTATATGCGAGACGGCGAAAAGTAAGATTAAATCATTATTTTTCTTAAGCTCCTCTCGTTTTTTCTTCGCTCTAGTGGAAGTTTTTTCCTTGGACTTTTGATGCGGACGATCAAAGACTTGTGTTCAAATTTACATAACATTCTTAAATAAATTGCGGGGAGGCTGGGGTGGGTCTAACACGAACTCGGCGTATAAACTTATTAATGCGAATACCGCGATTGATGCTTAATGTACTATTAATTTATTCTGAGGATTACTTCGATGTCAACGCATAATTTTCGAATTAAAATACCATACAATAGCTATTTTTGAAGACAGGAATCTTAAATCTTTTGTGATTTTTTTTAGGTTATATTTGCAGCAAAACCACCATAAATAGCACTAACTACTGAAAAAAAATCTTATAGTATATACCTACTTTTAGTTTTAGTTCTATTTTTACAAGAAAATGATATTGAGTTAATGTTGGTAATGCGCAAAGAAAAGAAAAATAAGTTTCATTTAAAAAATCTTAACATTTAATTCTAAAAAAAAATTCAATTTATTTTTAAAAACTGGTTTGCGGAAAAATGTTAGCCTAAAATATTTTTTTTTAAGCCATACCTATTTAAAGTTATGTATAGTGTAAAAACTGTTTATAATTTTTTTGAGTTTTAAATTATTACGTTCATGTTTAGTAATGTATTTTTTTCTAAATATATATATAGTTTATACTCTAATAAAATATAATATAAATATTCCACTTTACCTGTGAAGTATTCAGAGGGCGTCCGTTTTAACTAATACCTAGATAATGACGGAGTTTCCTAATTAGTGAATAAGAAATGTACTTAAGTAGATAATATCTTCTTAATTATTTCTTAATTAACTTTGTTTATATTTTATTCAAAATATGGTTCTGGGAACTAAATGTCTTTTTTATATTGAAAAATATAGAATAAAAAATATTTTTTTTCGACTTCCCTGTCATTGATATATGAACATTATAGTAAATGCAATTTATATGTATATTATAAATATTTTTTCCCTCGCTATTTCTAATAGGAAATATTTCTCGCCTTAAGAAAAAGTATAAATTTCTGGCTGGATGGGCGGTAATCTAGTGTCAATACACTACGTCTAGAATTTCCGCCCAAATTCAAAACATGTTGTGTTGAGAAGCAGAATTCATCGCTGCACTTTATTTCCAGAGCGGGAAAATAACAACAAGTATTCATTCTTGAACTTAGATCAAACCCACAATCATGGCGATTACAATCAGACGGCCCCACTGCATTATGATAACATCATTTTTTTTAGTTTCACGTTTTATCATGCACGTAGCAGGGAAGGCAAAAGGAACCTGGGAACCTAGTATACTCTTTTCACATTAATATACTTTCGTTCTCCGCTTTCCTCCGATTGGGAATCGCACCAGCAACCATCACGCCACGACGACTTTTATGACCATTTTAATTACATTTCACAATTTAACATTTTATTTATACCGCCAACTTATCTTACTTAAGCTTAACTTAGTATTTAGTTAAAGCTGAACCCCAACTTGTTTGCACCTCAAGTAGCTGTGTGATTGTTTTAGGCGCAGGTAGCAAAGCCCACATGAAATATATCGTTACTTAAGTTTAAGCCGAGTTTACATTCTCAGGTTAAGTTTTACAACTTGGATACACGAGTACCACTAACGTATAGGTAGGTAGGTATTTGTAAGAAGCATTAGTAGCGTGTAAACGTTTATACAAATATTAAGATAATATAATTGTGCTGTAGTTTTAAAAATCTTATCTGATTATTAAAAGTAAGATAATTTTAGCTTCACAGAAACCTAATATTAAGACACTACGTTCCTATTGAGACACTTTTGTTCCCCAATTTCCAGTGAAGTTTAGAGGCATTGAGTGTTGAGCGGACTATAACTAGTGAAAGTGATTTA
>JAKRZM010000599.1:475800-644828 GCA_036379175.1 Heliconius cydno galanthus
TCGTTGTTTTTTTTTTTCAAAATTTATCCTTTTTTTAAAACTAGCGACCCACCCGCAGATTCGCCCGCTTCAATTACCTACGCGATTATTCATTTAATTAATTGAATTACATTCGTGTATTTATTTCGTGTATTAAGCAAATTCTAAAACCTTAGATTACATTAGTGAGGAAAGTCGCGGCACAGAGGCACAAGTGTGTGACCTTAAACGCGACACGTTCTGGATTCGAATCCCACTCGAGGAAATAAAATATTTCACATTTTCATTTCTTCGCTATGGTAATAAGACAAAAGCGCGGCGTTCAGTTTCGCTACTAATAAAAAAACCTTTTTTCAAACCTCCTATGAAGAGGGATTTAAACCGTACCCAGTCTGCCCCACTATACCTATACAGATATTATAGGGTGCCTAAATTTTCAATATATTTTATACTTATGTAGATTTTATACTTATTTTGCTTTTATTTTTTTTATAAATTATTAAAAATGATAAATAAATTAGTCTACACATGCTACATGCATGCTTGCTTCACGAAACGCCAGTGATATTAAATATACAAACTCTTAAGAAACTTTAATTATAATTATTATCTATCTTTATTTATCTTTTATAAAGCTTCCTTTTTCAATAGCCAAATTATTGTTAAGTACGGATCTTTTAGGATTCATTTTTGAGATGCTGTTCCATTGTCACGGAATGAAAATACATAATAAATCTGTGGTTCCATCAATCAAGCAAGTTGGGTGACTTTTTAAATGGGCTTCTTAAGCTCTCGCTTTTATTTAAATATTTTGTAGATTTAAAGACATAAAATTTAAAAGGTTGCTATTTAATAAGCAATTTACTGTATTTTTATGTCTACTAAGCTGTCAACACAGAAAATGGATGATAGTTATTTTAATCTGTGCTAATAGATGCATACCTTTGCCTATATAAAATTCGTTTATAAATTGACATGTATATTAAATTTAAATTTAACATCATCATGTATAATGCATATTGTTGACGTCATCGTAGTATAGTTAGGACTTTCTAAGATCACCTTTCAACCACTTAATTACGAATAAGGGTGATGGCATGGTCTTCTAGTCCATTCAGCCAAAGTTTATAAGATTTTTGATGTATTTTCCCGGTATATTAGCAGCATTGGGTTCTGATCTATGCCGCCCTCCACCTCGAGGTCTATGGGCACATTTGAATCTGGAATGTCACAAATTATCAAATTGGTAAGAGTGTTATTATTTGGGGTCCTTTTTGAGGTTGAGGGCCCTGGATACTGGACCTGGTGCTGTATAGACGGAATTGCTTCTATTACTGATCTATTTATGTCTATCTAAATAACACAGGACATATGATGAAAAGTGCAAAATTTCTGTCATCGATTTGGAAAAAAATTGAAAACAGATTGTTTTGTCACTTTTCCTACCTATTCAACAATGTCCCGTAAATTAAGCATTCCCTACCACCCGGTAGGGAAAGGAATGTCTTAACACTAGGTTCTCTTTTTACTCTCCTATTTCCGGAATACACGTGAAGCTCTTATCCCGTAAAATGGTGGAGATATATAAATAATTAAGTCATAATTTTTTTCACATGTGTCTGTATCATTTAGGTATTCCTTATCTAAGTAAAGTAGTAATATATGGTTTCAACTGAACACCTGGTCGATTTGTTTGAGAAGCTAGTTGTTATTTTATGAAATTTTATAGCTTTATTGACATACATTTGAATTATAAATAGATACATATATTGAAATTCCACAACAAAGCCTATAAAGCATAATTATACATCGTTTTAGCGTATATTAACTATGTGAATGTTTAATTTAAAGTCGATTTTATAGGATTTAAAAAGAAAAATAAATTATGCCCTCATAGACGTAAAGATTGTAAGTAAAACTTAATGGACATTAAGGCGGAACATATAACTAATATGTATCGTTTAAAATGTATTTAAAAGGTAATTGACATCTCATAGTGCGGAATTGTCGAAGATTGAAATTTAAGACAATTTATAAACATTGTTTAATAAAACTTAAAATAGAGTTCGTACCTTGAAGATTAAAACTTGTTTTACAAGAAGGAAAAATGGTAGGTACTAAAAGACTTAAGCAATGCGTAATGTGGAGTTTCACACTGTCACTACAGTATGTTTATTAATCTTTATTTTCCTATTTTACTGGATAACTTAATTATGTACATTACTAAAGATTTGCTGTAATATATGAATATTGTTTCGAAAATAAAAATTTAATTGCGAAACTATAAAAAAGCTTTGAATCTTTGAAAATTATCATATGATACTAGTAGTTTTCAAAACTAAAAAGAAAATATTATGTAAATATATATGCACTGTATATGTATGTATATTTATAATCTGTTAAAATTGAAAATATTATATATTTTCAAAATAAACTATTTCATTTAAAAAAACATGTCAGATTCCAGACAAAAGCGGGCTCGTCCGGGATTTGAACCCGGGACCTCTCGCACCCAAAGCGAGAATCATACCCCTAGACCAACGAGCCGACTTTTGAACTCAGTTAAAATACCTTGCTATTCAAAAAAATCCTGAGTAATAAATGCTAAAATTGATATCTTAAAGCAACATATAAAACTTATAGAAAACTTCACCAGTTACCAAATGAAAAGAACCGTATTGATTCAAACGGAGGACACCGACAACATAATAAAACGAGACCGTCTCGCACAGAACTTACCCCATATCGGTCCCAGTGGGGTTTTAATTTACAAAGTTATAGAACCACGTCGATTCCCAATAAGTAAACACTGAAAGTCGGAGTATTTAACTTAATTTTTGAGCTTCCACCCGGTTAATTGGTAGAGGCGTAGCGGAATGTCGTCACAAAAGAAGCACTTAANCACTAACACTAATATAAAAAATAATAGAGCCACTTTTACAAACTTTACTATTCTAAAAACATATAGGGATCGTTATCATGCTTGTATATCACTTCGTAGTTTGTGTGTGATATACTGAGGAAATCTTATAATAATTAATACATTATCATCTTTATTTTATACTTTTTTTTGCATAGTAGAAGGTACTTGGGAACCTATTCTTAAGATACTTCCGTTCCTCACTTTCCGCCGAAATCTGAGGCACTGCGTGTTGAGCCTTGTTAACAGAGCGCTAATGACAATAATATATTTTTCATTTCTTCGAATGCGAAACCACAACCTCCTCATTTATAGTCACACTATTCTGTTCAGAATGATGGAAAACTCATTGTATCACAGCAAGCTGATGGGCTGATGATCCAGAATGATATCTGATGTCGCCGCCTGCTCATAAATGCCGAAATATACAAATACTTTTTTCAAAAGCTGACTCCTTAAATAAGATCTTTGAGACAACTTCTTCTCTTCTGTCCAGTAGACTAAACACAATTTTATGGACTTTCGTTTACTTCAGTTTGTTCCGAATAAAATTTAAATTCTAAACTAAATTTAACATTAAATCCTAACTAAATCCTAATGAAAAATATTAGAAGCACTACAAAGAAGCCTATGTATCTTGTTTTTCGGATGTGGCTCTTAACTGAACTATTGTGATTGTAGATACAATACCCAGTTAGGGAAACATTTATTCATCATAAAAGCTTGATTACATAAAAATCATTCCCTGGTGAATGATGACAGAAAAGTGAAGATAGTACCTAATGATTTTTTAAAGTTCCAAATCAACTTCAATAACTGTAGAATCATTTTGATATTTTATTTTTTACTATAGCTATTTTTTATAATAAAAGCCATAATCATAAAAGCCTATATATATTATGACCGTTTGGACGCGTAACTTTTAAATGGCACGTACAAAAAGTATATATTAATAGTATTTGGAAACGCGCTCCACCGGTTTGTAATCTTTATGAATGAAACTATCAAACCTGATTCTTAACAGCATTCGAGGATATATCTTAATTCGTGTCCATAAAATACTTATTAACGTATCGGTTATTATATTAGCTTAATACATACATTAGGTCAACGACAGGATTTCACATTAAATTTGAATTGTAAGTGGTTTAAAATAAAAAGAAAAAACTTATTTCTCCTTTTTTTTAGCAATTATATTAAGATATTTATTAAGATGGAATGTAAATTAACGGAAATGTAAAGATTCACGGATATCAAAGTCGTCTAAGATAAGAATATCTACTTATTCTTTGATAAAATCTGATATTTTTTTAATTTACATTTTAGTACCCATAGAATGTTAGAACGTGCGCTTGACGTTGTATCCACGCAGCAGAGTAGGCAGAGGGAAACTAGTGTTAAGAAACTACGTTCCTATGCTTTGCTATGTATGCTTGCATATTAAGTGGAATTTAGTGGCGAAACTAAACGCCGCGCTTAGCCGCCACACCAGAATAAAGAAATGAAATCCTAAATTAAATTAAATATTTAATTTCCTTGAGTGGGGATAGAACCAACAACCAATCGCGTTTACAATCACACATTTGTTCCACTGGGCCACGAGCGGCCTCAACGGCTGCCTCAATGATTTATGTAATGCTATCAATTTACCTTCAATGTTTTACAAGGTGTTAATTTGTTGTAAACAAATAGACGGAAATACAGTTTAGTATATTAAATTTTACTATTTTAGCCTAAATTTACATGCCTAATTATTATTGTCAAAGATAATTAAGTATAGATTTTATAAGAATTTATTTTTTGCAAGAAAAATTAATACAATAAATTCACAAGCCACAATTTAGTTTGAAAATTATGAACGTCGTAGAAGCTCCTAGAAAACGAATACCATTTAAGCTATAGAATTTTCTGTTGGCGTGGGGGCGGTTCATTTATGTAGTTTTAATTCCGCCATTCCTTAGCTGCGAGCTGGGATCTTATTTCATTAGCCGGCGGACGCTGCAGTGCCAGCCATTTAGCTCGGAAGTTAACGAAATGGGTAAGGAAGCACATTCGTTGAGACGACTCGACAGCCAGATGTTCTTCAAAGAAAATTTAAGATAATTTAAAAATATTTTATATTATATTATTTTTTTTTGGTATAGGCTCATATAGGTATATTGTTATATCAATAATAATTTATGTTAAGTATATTTATTTTTATTTGTTATCTATACTCACAAATTCTATTTAAATTTTATGATTTCCTATCTGTATTTGAATATTTACGATGTAAACTAACATTGTGTTAAATCTTTAAATGGAATTTAAAGAAACTTTCGTGGCGCAGTGGTACAGCATCTGACAGAAAAGGTTATGGTTGTGGGTACGATCCTCACTCGCGGGATTGTTTTTTTTTTATTTTCTCGTTTTAGTTACACAGCACAATGTCTCGAATATTGGACGGAAAGTGAGGAATTGAGTGTCTTAACCCTCTGCCTGCCCTGCTGTATGCAGGATACAGTGACGCTATAATTAACGAAGCATGTAGTGGCAAGACACTAACTTCTCCACTTTCCAGCCGAATTGCGTTTGCGAAGAAAGTTGCGTATTGATTGTCGAAGCTTGGATCCTCTAAGAGTGGGCTATACTGACAACCAAATTGATTACGAAGTCAAACACCGTCACACTACACCACGAATTTATTATTTGATAAATACTTTTACATATTTATTATTATTACTATCGCATAGAATTTTTACGTCACATAATAAAATAGATAACACAAACTTATCCCGAACTGTTTGATTAGAACCGACAGCCATATCATTCGTATAATAAAATACTTATCAATATTTAATTATTGAAATGAGCGGCTAAAATGAGGAATAATGTCGCCACCGCCATAAAAAAGATAATGGGGGAATAAGGTCTTACTGTAACCATTGTGTAGTTAAGAACCCTGAAGATCCTTTGATTGATGCTTCTTTTAATTATATCGGAGGACAACAAAATCATAAATCTTGATGTTTATAATTTATTTCTATGCAAATGTCTTTTTTTTTAAATATTTTTATCTTAAAAATAGCTTTATAATATTGGTAGCATTGGTTGAACATTTAACTTGGCTCTCCTTTCACATTTATATTAATGATGTGATATGTGTTACACATATTATTGATTTAGGTGCTATTATTAAGTATAGAAAAAATGACAGCAAAACTTATTTTATACGCTTTGCTTATGTGGCTCGTTGGTCTAGGGGTATGATTCTCGCTTTGGGTGCGAGAGGTCCCGGGTTCAAATCCCGGACGAGCCCTTTTTTCTTTACGTATGTAAAACTGAGATTGAAAGTTTATTATATATGGTTATAATTATAATGAAATTATAATTTATTTTGGACATATTTTTTATAACTTCACGCTGTATATTTTATATCCTATACCCTATACCCGCATATGGCTCTACCTAGGGTAGGTAGAGCCTCAAGTTATGCCTCAAGTTACAAAAATTAGACGAAAGACCAAGATAAACAAAAATGTTTTCGGTTTATATTAGTATATTTAAATATACGTTAAGTACGATAAGCACAATCATGCAGTGAATACTTAACTTTTTTAACCAAGCTTTTTTTAACTTTAATAGGTTTTGTAAAAAAATATTTTTCCTTCCTTTTTTGCTTTTATGCTGTGTGCAGCCTTTTCTGCTGTGTGCGGCAAAAATCAATATAAAAACATAATCAAAATCATCTACTACATCTACAAACACGTAAAGAGCACATTAAGTTATTTTAAATATCCAAAGAAATCACAAATGAGAAATCGACGACCCGAACGAATCCTGTAACGTCCCGATCAAAAACCCTCAAAGGAAATAATCTGTGCCCCCGTTGCATTAAAATATAAATATCGTCGTTAGCAAATCATTAGCTGGTACATTTTTCCTCTGGGATGCTGTCAATCGTGAACGGCACAACTAACATCAGCTTCTGAGAAGCCTTAAATATAACGATGTTGGTTATCGATTCTTTTTTACTTGGATTTGAGTTTGAGAATCATATTTATAGTAAAAAAAATATTAAGTATCTATATATTCTTTTAGTTAGCTTAACGTTTTTTAATTTTATTTTTAGAAAAAAACAATTTTCGCTGTTGGCTTACAATAAAAATAAAGAATAGGTATATCAAAGTTAATTTTTTTTTTTAAATATTTATCGCATATTTCACCATATCTTCTAATAAAATTGTTAAGACATTGAAAATAAACAAAGAACACATTTCATGGAATCTCCAAACTTTCATACCAGGTTTAAACATAATTTATAACCACTTTCGAAGTCGACTTTGAATTCGGACATTTGAATGTTTAAACATTACTTAGTTAAAATATCTAACTTGGCACGCCTTTTGTTCGGGGGAAACAGAATCATCTTAATGCCGGTAATTATACGGATTCAACGAATTACTCGGCCATAAGTAAACAAATGAAATGCCCTATTTACAATCGTAAATTTCGCGGGCGTATCTCCGCAAGAGTCGATGTAGCTCTTAGTCTGTTTTTATTTGTCTTATAACGTTTTTAACATATTAAGGACATATTATTTAGTGAAACTAAAATACTAATATTATAAAATATGCTCCAAGTAAATATAGTATTTACATAAACTACTGAAATTATTTCTAGGTACTTATAATGTAGAACATCGCGCATAAGCTAGCATATGTCTATGTAGGCAATTGATTAATTAATTTGGTCATATGGCTCGTTGGTCTAGGGGTATGATTCTCGCTTTGGGTGCGAGAGGTCCCGGGTTCAAATCCCGGACGAGCCCGTCTTTTATTGCTTACTTTTTTTATTATCTACTTATTCTATCTTCTTCTATTTTACAATCTGGAAATGCTACTAAACAGCTAAAACCATCTTAGACAATACAATTACATTAAACAATAAACTATAATAGCGAATTAATTATTTTTTTTAACTTAACGCTGTATCTCGCATGTAGCATGGTGGCGAGAGGAAACATGGAAACCTAGTGTTTAGACACCATTTAGACTATTATTATTATTATTCGTTTAGACTCCATTGAGACACTTTTCCCTATTTTTCGTTTTATTTTTTTTTATATATATATTACATTCTCCCGAATGGCAATTGAACCCACTGTCGCGTTTTACAGTCGCACGCTTGTGCTCCTTAAAGTTAGCCTTATTTGAATGTAGAGATCAGTAGGTAGTTAAGACATCTATGACTCTATGTTTTAAAAAAAATAACGAAAAATGGAGAATTGGGTGTCACTATGCTCTCTTTACACACCTACCCGTAAAATCCAAAAAATGAGTCAAACAAGCAATCTAACAAAATATTAACTTACATACTCGTATGCATCAAAACAATCTCAACGAGCATCACGTGCCGCCTTACATAATTCTATTAAAGACTCGCAGGTATCTTATTTAGATGTTGTAAGAGAAAATTCCTATTACCCTCATATCGGTCCAAGGCGTCGTATCTTGAAATTATTTACATCTCCCATCTGCGCCCGCCCGCTTTGGAAAATAATAAAATCGTGTTTAAACGCCATTCGTATGAGATACAACGAATGAAGCGTAATAAAAGCGTATAAGAACGCGAAATATAGCAAATAGAAAATGTACACTCTGATGAATATGCTGGAGAGTCGAGCATGCCGTTATTGGTTATTGGTAAATTATGTAGAATGTGGTCTGGTTTACCTGTTTGCTTTTTTTTTAAATGTTTTTCTTAAATTTTTCGTGTTTTGAAATTGAATTTTTACAATCTTTTAATATTTTTATGTTATTAGCAATGTAAGGCAGAGAAAATAGTATGAAGATTTTGCGTTCTCCGCTTTCCACCCAAATTACATGTGAATGTGAATAAACAAATGATAGATATAAAGATAGAAGCCGTCGTAACGCAGTGGCACAAGTACAACCAGTGTAACAGTAAACACGACGGTTGTGAGTTCAATTCCCACTCGGGGGAATGAATTATTATTTATTAATATTTTCGTTTCTTTGGTAAGAAAGCAAAGCGCGGCGTTGAGTTCCATTGCAACTTAATGGGAATGAAGTGACTTAAAATTAGGTTTCAAGATTCCCTCTGCCTCCTCATTTGCTGGGTTTTTTCTTCAAAATGTTCTAATAGCTTTCTTTCGGCTACGTCATAAAAATAGTAACATATAATATAAAGGTATAGGTTATGATTTTAAAAAAACACAATAATAAACTCAAATGCACTCAAACTATAAATAAGTAACTATGAAACAAGAATTTATAACATCTTGAGACGACATAAATAGAAAATATTGCGTAGGTGTCGGTAATATAGAGGCTTCTCTTCCGCGAAATAGTAATCCTTCGTCGAACGTAAACGAAGGTATTAATTTAGATTTGCGCGGTCACCGAGTATTTGCTTAAGGGTGGTTTGGATATAATCAGAAGGCACCCTGGTCAAAACTCAAAAGGCAAGTCATATGACCACAGAGTCAAGTGAGGGTAGAGAGGTTAATGTATTTTGAAAATGCCATATAAAATAATAGATATACTAAGTATGTTAAAGCTTGTTTAGAATTTTGATAGCTAAGATTTTCTTATCTTTGTTACTTTATTTTTAGTCTGTTTAAAAGTTTTTGCATATGTAAGTACTTTGTGTCAAGTAGTTTAAATTTTGTATTTTTAAATATAAATAATTAGTTTAAATTATTAATTATGACTCATAATAAACAAGAAATTAATAAACTAGATTAAAATGGTATATTTTGCCGGTTCTATAACTTTCTCTATCCGTAAATTTTACCTGTAAAAGCAGGTATTCACGCGGGGCGAATTTCCCGGAATCCGGTGATGATCCGACGCATTCAGCCACAGTGAATCTTCAATATTAAAAAGTAAGTATTTAAAAATAATAATTAATCCATATTGAATAAAGTTTAAAATGGCACGTTCGTTTAATATTATTTACGACAGTGCTTTAACTACAGCCATCATAGTTTCGATAAGATTGATCGAGTGGGGTAAGGACAGATAATCTAACTGGTTTGAAAAAATCAATGACTTGTCAAATTCGTCGCATTCTAAATTCGAATTTTAGATTAACCGATGTTCGTTTTAGATTTCGAACGCGTAAAGTGAGACTAATTATTTTTTTAGCGTTTAGTTCAAAAAAAAATGGTAATCCTCTATGGTAGGCCTTTGTTGTGTTTTGTAATAAACAAAAGTTGTAAAAATTAAGCAGGTAAGGAAGTAAGTCGTAATACAATAAGTCTATTATATTATTACAAGATTTCTCGTACTTATGTCATAATCTTAAAGAATGTTTACAAATATTTATAGTTTTGATATTATAGAACTTCTTTAAAATGGAGTCCAGCTACGCATAGATCAAAAGTAATAAATATTTACACTATTATTTCTTTTAAATGATTTATTTTGTATTGTCTTCTTTTTTAACTTTTCATAGTTAGATACAAGATAAATTGAAAGTGCTGCTTTTGCTGTTCACGTGACATCTATTATAGTTCGAGATGCGACCTTGATGCAGCTAAGATGTGTTTCACAGTTCATTGAACGTCGTACTCGTAGCTATGGGTTCAAATTCCATTCGTGAAATTATTCTGTTTTTATGACGTTTGAAACATATCAATTAGGCATCTTAGGGTCGGCAAACTTTATAATAAAAGTTAATAGTTGCAAACTTTACAATAAAAGTAAATAGTTGTCTATTACATTATTTATATCTCTAGTAAAATCATGAGAACTGAAATGAACTTCTACCAAAATTGAGTGATATTTACTCATTAATAATAATAATAATCCTAAAAGCGACCCTAAGATGATCTTGCATCCGCAGCGGAGCTCCAAATAGATGTAGTAATAAAGTAAACTCTATTGTAAAATAATAAAGTTAAAATTCCAAATATTAAAAATATTTTTGAAAATACCAAAGAACTGTTAAACCGTTTTTGTTTGATTATTGATGATTACTTTCTTTTTTTTTGTGGGATTATACTGCAAATTTTTGGGGCTATGCTGTCTGTTTCTGGTTAAGGTAGTCGAAAAGATCCTAGTCCAGTAGCGTCAAATGTTGAAAGGTAAGATAAGTGTGTGATGGGTTCAACCGTTTCTGAGATTAGTGTGCACATACGCACAGACCAACAGAGAAAAACTGAATCTTGCTGCTCAGTTACGTTGTTTTAGTTGTTATCTACTTGTAGTTATTATCTACTAAATATATAGAAGAGATATAAAAAAAGAAAATACTTACTTTTATACTTTTTCACAATTTTAATAAAAAAGCTTTAAAGACAAAAAACACGTTAAAATTAACAACAATCACCGATTTATATAGTCAATTTTCAAATCAGTTCACAGCGTCTATCATGTCGCGGGAATTAATCTTCCATCGTATTACTTTGCGAGATAACAAATTTCTATCGGAGGGAGTCCGGGCGCTCCGCCCTCCCACATACCTCTCCCTCCGTGAACCTTTAATAAAGTAGTTTAAAAGACTCTAAGCTTTCATGACTTGAAATAACTTATACTATACTGTACTTGGTACTAACACTGTGATATTAATGTATTTTTAGTTGTTTGTTTGTTTGTTTTATAAAAATTAGCTAAATAGTTTTGATAAAATATCATATATTTCACATAGTTTTTTCGTCCCTCATAGACTTTCTAAAATATCTTTTTTCTATTATAATTTTGGTATATGTATAGACATGATGTTAACAAGAAAAAAAAACATATTAAATACGTAAAGTAAGTAAAACCAGTTAATTTGCATTCCGCAAGGATGATAAGTGTATCTATTCGAATATAAGAATAATCAAGAAATGAAGCACGACGTTAAGCTCCGCCATTCAACACGCAATGCCTCCAGAATTCAGCGGAAACTGGGAAGTGGATTGTCTTAACAATAAATTCCCTATCCTGCTGTGTGCGGGATACGGCGTGAAGCTGCAAAAACAAAAGAATAATTAGAAAAGAATTGTAAACAAGAATAACTTCCTTAGACTATTATACAGTATGTAATGTAGAATTTTGATAGCATCTAATTTGTAAAAATCTAAGCTTTACTTAACTTAATTTAACTACTGCTTTAAGACGTAGTAAAAGTATGTACTGTATATGTAGGTAGCGTAGGAAGTAGTGTATCATCACTCTCGTGCAGTCTGAAAGTTATTTAAAGTAAATTATAAAAATAGTGACTTTAATGTTAAAGTCGCGATATAGCCTCGTATCGTGGGGGGCACCCGCCTCCCCATTGTCTCACGGTAGAGCCCTCTTGTACGGAGATTAGGAGTGAGCTCGTTACGACTAGCTAAGGTTGTATCTTTACTACTGTTCTATGTAGTTAAATTTCAAATGCTTAGTTAATAGATAGCAATAGTTAATATCTATTAATTATATTAATACTAAATAGATTGTTTCTGTGCTCATCTATTTGTTTAACTTGTATTAATTAGCACATTTGATTGAATTTATTGTTGTTTTAAATTTAAGTAAACAATTTGTACCCTATAATAAAACAAAAAAAAGGCTCGTAATAAAAAATATAAAAAATGATCAACTACAACATATTTATCTCCCAATTGACCTGCATCGTACGTGACTCAACCACTGTTCGCGCTTCAACAGCTGTAACCAAATGACGTCATAGAGTTACCGGTGCTTATCTGCGCCTGTCACCGGATGAGCGTGCAGCGTCTCCGGCAGATAACGGCACAATGAGCACAGTCTGCCCGGCCGCATCGACCGGTGGGCGTGGCCCGACCCCGCCCCCCGCCGCCGCCTAATCTACGGATCAGGATAAACCTAACCCGGACACACCCATTGGAGGAGGCTTTACCGAATACCGGAGAGGCGAACGCTATTGGTATCTCGGATTAGGATATGTGGGGTATTATGTATCTTTCAGGTTTCAGGCGTGGATTTTCTATATACTCGTACATGTATATAGCTAGCTATGTTTTAAAGTTCCTAAGAGTTACATGAGGTACCTTGAGAGTTACGTAAGATACCTTTGTGACGTATTGAGGTAACTGATCTTAATGTATTGACATGGAAATTAGCACTAAACTATTTTTTTATATGGGATAATATCATGCATGTGAGTCACGAGTATTAATTTCCACTCCTAGCTGTTTATGTAAACACACGTAATGGAAGGTGTTTGTCGTCTTAACCGAATCTGTCATATATTTGTTGATTTTCTAGGTTTATTTTTGTTATTTTCTATACAAACATACTATAAGATACATACATATTTATATTTGTGGAAAAAAACCTGCTAACAAGCGAACTTTAGACCGCTTAAGTGTTAAAACGTCGATCTACTATAAAGTTTATATAATCCTTATAGTATTAGAAATAGAGTTTAAAACGGTTTAATTTATTGATTAGACGATTTAACATAAATTAGAATAGATAGTTGCTAAATAGATGAAACGAACATTGTGATAATTGTGTGTAGAAAGGAAACGTTTGTGCTACTATGACATGAATTAAATATATTATATATTTTTTAAAATATGCATATTTAAAGTGTGGATTCGATCCCCACTCGAGGAAATTAAATATTTTTTGCTCTGGTGTGGAGACAAAGCGCGGCGCTCAGCACGCAATGATCCTGAATGACACTCCAGAATTCGGTGGACAGTGGGAACGGAGTGTTTTAACACTGGGTTCCTTCTGCTCACCCTTCTGTGTGCGGGATACAGCGTGAAGCTGATAAATAAATATTATGTTTAGAAAAAGTGCGTTATTTTATTGACGAGATACATTCTTAAAAGTTCAGTTCGTCCGTTATGGCATATTTGGAATATATTTTGTTTATTTTTATATTTATTAGATACAATTAACAATTTCTATATTTAACTATTATAAGTCAATTATTAAACAATGTAAAAGACATAAATACGTGGAGACATATATGTGTGTGTATTAAGACTAATATAAATATTAGCTACTCTGGAATTCATATGCTATTTTATTTAAGCGAATTTGTTTCAAGCAGAAGAGGCCAGTCGCGGCACAGATACAGCATAGGAGGTACGACTGTAAACGCAACAGGTTGTGGATTCGATATCCACCCGAGGAAATTGAATATTTAATATTTTCATTTCCTTGCTCTGGTAACGTAAACTTCCCTTGCACTCATCACACAATGCCACCAGAATTCGGCAGAAAGTACGACACGGGGTGTCTTAATAGGTACCCTCTACCGAAAGCTGATTTAATTTTTATTTTTTAATATAACTGTTTCTTTGGAATATAACAATATTGTATAGATATTCTAGTATTATTTTCATAAACGTATAAGGTAGGTAAGCTTAAGCTATAAAGCTCTGCTTTGTGCTATAAAATACATAAAGAGTGAGCGAAAGCGCGGCACAGACAGCTTTCATATTTTCCTCTCGTTCCAACATCACAATCGCTCCGATACTTAAGTTGTAACCATTGTTTTATCCACAAAGAAGTCGGTCGATACAAAGCCTCCATTGCCCTATTTATTGGTTATACAGTTAACTGTTTTGTTTTTCTTATTTTATTTATGCTATTGTTATTATTAGTACTCATCTTTTTTATATATATTCGGTTAAACTATAATTTGAGATGTTTAAAAATATTAATGTTTTTCACAATTATATTATTATTTAGTCTATATAAACTCGACATATGCAAGAAATAACTATAAATAAAAAAAACTAACTAAATAAGCTTTTTTAAATAACTAAATATATCAACGTTGAACAACATTTTATTAACAAAACAAATTGCCATAGAAAATTTTAATAAAAAAGACCGCGTTTCGTAACCAAATGTGCTAAGTCGATCGTTACAATTTGTCAAAGCCAGCATTTAATATCGTAAAAGCTTTAAAAATTAAGATAAAATGTCGCTTGCCGGAAGGTAATACCGCTTAAACGGCCACGTACAAAATTATAGGAAGCCGTGACAATTTTTTCTCCCAACGCGGAGAGTCAGAAAGCCCGCGTGATTTATTTAATGAATAAAAATGCCTCCTGGCGTCGCCCATTCGCCATGTTAGTTGCAATTAGCCTCTTTTATAGCCATCTAAATTGCAAAATTAGTACTATATTCGAAAAGTAATTAAGAAATTGCTGTAAAATTTAAATGTAATAACATTATACCTAATTTACCTACGCGTTTAGGTAAGCTAGGTAATCAGCGATAATTCACAGCAAATACAACGTGAGGCAACGTAGAACCGCGTCGTATCTGGACGCGCCTCGATCACGTAACAAGATAACGCCTAACACCCTCTTTATACAAGAATCGAACCAGTAAGTAGCTGTGAATTACAAGTGTAAACAACCTGAACCCTGAAGGCCGCCCTGCCGCCGTGCACCGTGGGCTGGGCTTCAAAAAAAAACCTCGTTAAAATATCGGCTTAAAAAAGAAAAGCGCTGAAACGGGAGGCTCGGGTGGTATCGGTTTTTCTCGACGCGGGCGGTTCGCTGGGCGGGGCCGAGCGCCAGTAGCGCGCCGCCGGCCGGCTGGAGCGAACGTGTTTGGTGTTTCCTCTTCGCCGTGACGGCCACATGTGAGATATTTCGGTATGTTGATGTCGTGATTCGTAACAAGATGGACTTTCAGAGTGCAATGGAAACTTTCGCAGAAGCATGGGCAGCGGCTAATACGGTGAAGTCGGAAGCACCGAGTGATCTGTCACAGGTGAGTTTTTCCAATTTACCACCCTTTGATGGTTTTTTTCTACGTGTTTTGGTTTTTTTAAGTTATATCGTAATAAAATTTATGAAAAATAATATAGGTTGTTATAGTAAAAAAGAAACAAACATTAGGTTGTAATAAAAAAACACCACTTGTCCAATTGTTTTCCTTCGAAGTCCTATGCCAAGTTCATCTAGATAAGTTTAATTTGCATAAATATAATGAAACACTTACATACATAATTGAATTATTAATTTGAAACAATAGTAATTGATTTTTCGGCAAGGTCTCCCGGTTATTATAAATTGTGATCTGTAATTATGTATGTGCATTAAATTATATTAGTTTTTAAATATTTAATCGTACAGGAATTGTTGATAGATTAGCGTTAAATGGAATGTTTACATTTGTTAAAAATGTCTAAATTTTATTAAAAAACAGTAATTCAAGTTATAGAAAACAGTATTTTTTTAGTTCCATATTATTTTTACTAATACAAACACGGAAATAATTTTTTTTTATAATGCTGTAACTTAATGGACACATTTGTATAATATATTTCTCGTTCAATGATTATACTAAAATATATATTTAGGAGCTATTAAAAATATTTTGTATAAATATTAATGGATTTTTTTTTTTGGTTTGTCAATGATTAATTTGAATTAACGTAACTTTTTACAGTTACGGCAATCGTAAAACCTGTTTCTTCTATAGATTAACCTTCAAAATGTTAATCCAACTCAAATATTTTGCAATTTAATAGAATTGGAAATTTTAAATATTCATATTAAGTAAGTAATTTTCAATGTACCTACCACAAAAGTTTTACAAGGCTTTACTATGAAAAAAAAAGTAATTAGTGCATTCTTATTATGATAAGTTTATCTCTGAATGGCTATATTAATACATTACGTTGAAATAAAAGAACATAAGGTGGTTTTGAAGGTAGATATATCGTACTCTACGGTAGGTACATAGCCTTTTATATGCAAAATTTATTAAGTTTTTTTGACATTTATTTAATTTTTAGCACACAATAAAACTGAGGGATAACCCAAGTTCAAGTATTTTTTTTTCAATTTAAATCTGTGATAAGAAACATCGTGATAATTTACTAACAATATACTCGTTCGTATAAAGCAAATTACAAAATGTACCTATTATTGTTTTTATAATATTAATGTTAGCTTAATAAACAATGGAATATAATTTGTTCTTTTTCTTATCATTAGAAAAATGAAGCTTAATCACTTCGCTACTTAAGTGGGGGGTATTAGGTTATTGTAAAATAGGTGTTCTAGTGGAAAAAAAAACAAATTATTAGTTTGTGCAACGCTCTAACTAATTATGTAATTATTAAATTATTTGTATAAATAAGTATGTAATAATAAGCGTATGTTTTGACAGCATTATTTTTTTAATTATCACAAATATATAAAAAAGGTTTTTTTCTCTCTCTCTCTCTCTCTTCGGTCAATTATTAGAGGAACCCCTCACTGTCTAAACTGAGGCATTTTTTAACGTACACTTTCACCCTTCTGGAATTTGAATACATGTAGTAAAACGTTTACCCTTTTAGTAGGTTTATTGTAATAAAATTTACCGTAGACGCGTTTCTTATTTATCAGGATTCTTAGTAAATAAACATAATATGTAATAACAATATTATTATTATCATATAAATAAAAATAGTAATAAAAATATTATTATTATTTTAAAACTAAACCTGTGTATTCTTTGGTATAAAAAAATTGTTGAATNGTCTTGTTAAAATTTAAGATATTTTTGTTTATTCTAGTAATATTAATAATATTAGAATGGATTTGACGGAAACTGTCAATTTATTCCATATTTCGTCTTAGTATTTATATTATATTTTTACAATCTTGATGCGTCTTCCTATAGTAGGTTAGCTTAGGTATAAATTACCCCCGCCCTCTCCTCTGCTGGTGTTATGGTAGAATCCCTTGGCTCCCGTAGCCCCGGCCTGCGGTTGCTGCCTACATCTGCTGGTCTATGATTCCCACATAACGCATTCAAGTTTCTTTTCTCCATCGTTCTTTCCTCCATTTTTCTCCAGTTTTCTCCAGTTTTCTCCAAGGTACTCTTTTCTCCAGTTTCCGTTACTAAGAGTATAACAGGCGCATTAGCTAATATTATCGGTGGATATAAAAAAAACAATTAAAACCACCCACAATCATGCACAAAACTGACATGGACTGTTTCACTTTAATAATTAAGTCTATTATTACAACAAGTAGAAAAAAGGTTCTTCGTTTAAATAAAAGTTAGAAAATAAATAACTATATTCAAAGTTATGTACCTAATGATAATAATTATTAATTGATTAATGTTAGAGTATATCTATAGAATAGAATATATTTTTTGTAAGCAATTTGATATCAATTAAAAATTACCGTTCCATACCGTACCTACTTACTCGGTTAAATACATACAGTTATTTTTATTACAATAATAACAATTTGTATGAATAGTTTTTTCTTTAAATTGGTTTTATTTGATTATTAATGCAACAATTAATTTATTAAAAGTTTTTATAATTGCTGTATTTGAGAATTTTCGTACCTACTAGAAAATACTTAATATACCATACAGACACAATATTAGATTATTATTGATTATTATATAGAAGAAAAAATATAAAAATGTCTTTTATAAACATAACATACTCAACTGATTATCATGAAGCTTTAATCATCAGGACATTATTTTTATATTTTATTATAAATTATGCTTTGGCTAAAATAAAAAAAAAATATTTTAAGCGGGCGAAGCCGCGTTAGTGTCTAGTTTTTTAATAAAAATCTACATTTTGACATATGTGATAGAAATGATCTCATACGATACGAGTTTACGGATTAGTCGATAACTGTGTTTATAAATATTCACCAGCGCGTTAATCCATTATCGCGGATTATTGTTCCGCGCGATAACTGCAACCTGTTACTGATATCGCGAACGTACCTATGTTTGATTTATACATACAATTTCAAATCAAATATATTTTCTACATCGACATTGTCGTGCTATATGTATACTTTGGGTACCACATATTCTAATTTTATTAATTTAATCATAATTCTCATTAATCATCATTCGTCATCAAAAATTTAAAGATTTGATGATGTTTTTACTTCTGTGTTGATATACTCGTAGCGTACTAGTAAAATTCGAAACATTTGTATTATAAAGATAAAAAAAACGTTAGTGACAAATCACTTCGATCTCCAATTTGAAAATAATACAGATATTAACTTTGAAATTATACAAACATAACTCACCCGAACCATACTTACCGAGCTCCGTTACGGCTGTTTCGACGATGACTTGGATATTGACTCGTTTGGTAACAAAAAACCGTCGACAAATTACATCTTCAGGTCGTTACATAGAGAGCGGGCGCGTGCCAAGCTAGCCATACAAAAACTCTAGTTTCTAGGTAGGTAGGTAGTGGGTAGCGGTGGACAAATCCGTGCAATTACACACGTACCACACTGTCAGGTGAAATATTGCAATCCAATTTGCCTTGGATTCGGGCACAATGATCGAGCTCGGATCTAATTACTCGCAACCCGCCAATATCTTTTGTGATAATATAATCGATCTACATTTGACGCGGATAATTTTTTCATGGTTTTCGGTTTTCAAGTGAAGTGAAGTATCATGTTTTTTGCTCCCAAACAGCAATAACTTACTTTTGGTCTTGTTGCCCGCAACAGTGTTGAAGTAGATCGACTTAAAGATATTGTAATGTGCCGTTTTTGTAGGCTCCGCTGTAATTATCTTTTAAGATTTGCGACGAAAATTCGAATCGCCGGGAAATTTACAATAAGAGTAAAATAATTAATCTATATTTTGATTAATAAAATCGATTTCCACATACTTAAGTCTATTTGTCGGTCGAGTAGCCTCGTCGCCGCCTGCCGCCGCTAATGGGCTCGCGCGGATAAAGCAGCGACACCGTTACCTTTCTCAAATCACGTACACTATTGTAATATCCAATCGGCCAGAAATGAGATTGCGGCTAACAAGTTATTTACATTGACGTTTTAATATGTTGACTGACTGAAAAAACTATTTAAAAAGGTAATTATAAAGTGGTGTCGGTAATAGCCACCGTACGCGCCGGCACGCCGCCTTTGTGACGAGGCTAAACCCTACAGATTAATTTTAGCAGCACAATGAACGCTTCATAGTCAAAATATAGCTTTCAATACAAGTTGCGATATCAGTTTGTCAATTGTAGTGTTTCGAAAGAGTTTGCGCGAGCGCTCGACTGCCGCCGAGGAGATAGGATCTTTATTATGGCTCGTTTTTGGAAATATAATGAATATAAGGCATCGGCGCGGACGGATAAGTAGTCAAGATTGACGAAATGATGCGAGGTCTGTGACCGGGAGACGGGGGGGTGGACGGCGAGGCGGGGGTGGAGGCGAGAAGCCGCGAGGCAGCATTGCGCGAACATGGCCAAAAACTAACCATAATTTACGGGCTACTTGCAGGACGGCCGCCGACGACACGCGCTGCACTTTTTTTACATTACCCTGATCCTGTTACAAAGTCAATTTCTCACGAACATCAGAGGCACATCTTTGAGGAATTGCGCGTTAATGATGTTCGAAAATTAAGAGCGACCACGATTCGTTTCTGATAAAATTTCGGGCAAATTTGCGTTAAGTATTGTCATTTTTTTTGCGCGAACCTCGACTCTGTTGCCTTCGGTGAAGTTAATGTGTCTTATAAAGAGCACAAGCCTTTTTAAATAATGACGGAAGATAAAGCGTTGCTACAAAAAGCTGAAATGGTGCGCGGATGTGGAATTTCGGTAGCCCACGGCGAACAGCCTTCGGGGCTGGACTTCGCATATGAAACTCTGATTATAGATCTTTTTTACTCAATAATAATAATTCGATATTCGATAGATTTAGAAAAAAATATATTTTGAAACCTGAAAAAAATATGGTTTTTTATTCACGGTACTTTCAGTACCTGAATTACGGCTATTATTTTCGTATGAATGATTTCGTAGATGAATAAATATACGAACTTTAATAATTCCGTTCTATAATTCCTAAAGAATATTTTTAATGTATTTTTTTTTGTGATTTAGCACAAAACTTGTCTAAAAAGAAAATTTAAGGGTGCGTGCAAACGGAATGCGATTGTCCATTTTGACTTGCTGACGTGAGAGGATTCACTTCGCTGCAGGCCATCATGATACCTGCGTTTATATTATATTATCATGTTATACTTTCATGCTAATATTAAATTCGCACCTCAAAAATGCTGATTCTTTGGTGCAGAAAAAAAGCATGATAATGGTCAGATTTCCCATAAATAAAAAAAAAAAATGTAACACTGTTAAAACATCTGCATATGCAAGTACATATGCGCATATAAAAATTGCCTTTCTCAAGGGGAAGGCGACGTGCAATCTAGCGATTACGTGCCTTTTTTGCCCCCCTCATTATGCAGATTCTGGCGAAAAAGGAATAAATTTAATAATATGCGTTCGTGCACATGCGTTATCGAACGCACTTGCTTCTGATAATCTGCGCGCGCGCCGTCCGCAATTATAGCGGAGGGGGGNGGGGGGGGGGGGGGGGGGGGGGGGGGGGGGGGGGGGGGGGGGGGGGGGGGGGGGGGGGGGGGGGGGGGGGGGGGGGGGGGAGGTGCGCCTGAACATGGTGCGGCGAGCCAAAAGCCAATTCGATTTTTAATTTACCTTTCGCAATTCCTAGCAGTTTTGCAATCGTTGTTCAATTTACAACTTATTACTTAATCCGCTCTGTTAAGTTTCGTTGTAATGTTAGAACTTATTTGTTATTCTATTGAGAAAAACGCATTCCAGTATCTAATTGGAATGACATACTTTCTGTTCGTATAGTGTTCATTTAAATAGCTTTCAAAAGTTAAATTTGTTCTGTCGGTACTTGTAACAGTCTCAAGTAATATACTACCACATTCCAATACATACTTCCTATATAAAAATAATAATATTTGCAAATAATACAACATATTAGATAATTCGGCGGTAAGTGGGAAACGGAGAGTCATACACTAGGTTCTCTCTGCCAACCCTGCTACATGCGGGGTACAACGTATACCTTAAAAATATATATTTTGCAAATATATATTCTAAATCCATTCTCAACATTATAATGCATTTGGTAAACAAAACGTAACTAATTCAGGATTCTGTCAATCGACTTAATTACCACTACCTACTAATACTCATATACTTAACGTACCCTTTCAATAAGTCCCAAGTCCCAGATCGCGCGAGGACATGCGTCGTGCATGTCTCAGTCTTGCGGTAACTTAATAAGGATAATCTTCGCACCTGAGAAGTGCAATTAATAATGGACGAGCTTTCTCCAGATCTACACAAATACTGCTAAGATTATGATAAGGGTGGAGGTATTACGTCTGCGGATTCTAATGGATAGTATCCTACTAAGGCTTACGGCTCGTTTAATAATGTCGATAAATAATTAATTATGCGAGAATTGTAACCCCATAGATTTAAATGTATTGCACGTTTTTCTTTAAGTTATATTTTTCCTTTAAGCTCTATTAAAGTTCAACCTCGTACAAATATCAATTTATGACTTTTGCCTAACTTACGAGTATATGCCTTTTCTTAAAAAAGTCACCAATTGATAAATCACATCGTTCTCCATTTTCCTCTCATTGTAGTCGTATGCTGGATGCATACCGAGTTGTATGTCTGAATTAAATGCTAGAAAAATTGAAAATTCCAGCTGTGGTAATCGAACCTATTTTCATTCCTTGTACAAACCTTGTATAAATCACATCTGAAATACGAAGGCGTTTCTTATATTATTAAGAGATTTTTATAATTATTTTTAAAAAAACCATTTCCAAGAAACCAATCCAGTATATTATTTGTTAAAACGTTGTCATTACATACAAGTATAGCACCAGCAGTAACGTTTTGTCATGTCTTCTCTCCGGGAGTCCAAGCGAGGCCTACGGTGCGTCGGCACGTCGCGGGCGCAGGGGTGTGGGATCAGGTCCACCAAAAACTGGCCCCCGCGTCTTAGCCTTGAATGGCTTAGCCCTCTGGTCACGAGCAAATAGCTGACGTGGCCCGCGGCAGCCGCGCCCTGCATACGTAATGCGTGTGCAAGGGAACTGAGAGGACGCGGAGTCGAACATGATGAATACATTTGATGAGCAGATAATGTATCGTTTAATTAGAATATGTGTTTGTGGACTTCTTATTGAATGTTCTTATTGAATAGGCGTGTGTTGTAGGTATATAGGGTAGCTGGATTTTCATTGTTATTAATATAGCGTTGCCTTATGATATTTGTTAAGTATAATTATTAATTTCCAATTTACGTTAATTTTTATTGTTAATAATTTTAGTTAGATTTATTAGTAGATTAATGTACTTTATTCTATTACAATTGTCCAAGAAACGGTATCAGAATGGTTCTCATTTTTTTTTAAATTTCGAATAATGATTGAAAAATAAAACGTGATTCGATTTCGAACCACCAAATTTTTATGTCAAAGCCACCCAAGGTGACATACAAGAGGAGACATACTCAAAAGCTTTTTCATTTTAAAAATGTTATAACAATCACTTTCAAATTTTCTAGATGCCGTCTTGTTTTGTACACATGTTAAATGTATAGGTTAATCGAATACTCCACGGTGTTGTTTTTTATCGATCCCCATCACAATGCGATCTGACCACCTGGCAAAATGCTCATCAATCCCTCATATTTGGATTTGAATCCTATATACCAGCTAAAAACGTATCACGTCACAAGACCACTCCATAGCTGTCGGCGTGCCAGTAATGGAGTATTTCGTATTTGTTTCATTTTTTATTTTTTGTCGGTTCGATTACTCGAACGCGATCCCATCATTCTCCGCGAAATTCGGGAGCATCTGAGCCGTCCAGCCTCCAAATATTAATTATTGATTGGCGATAAAGCATGCGTAAATATGGTATACTGACTATGATTATAAACCACTTTTTTTCATTACATTGCCATATAACTTCACATGTACGAGTAATTCTACTTCCTAATTTATATTACATGTCGAAATTTGCTTTACGCTATACAAATATAGATTTTAGATAAGTAATATATAATAACACTGTTAATATTTACCTAGTAATCGATCCTTGCTAGTAAAAAGCTTAACAATTTTGATAAACATCTATTAGAGACACACAAAAGGATACGACAGGGTTGTTAATGGCTAAAAATCGGCTCTCACAGCCCGCCGTCAGCTGTCGTCTGCTCTCTGCGTCTGCTCAGTTTGAAGAGCTCGTACGCTGCAGTACCCCACAGTATAATCCATACTTAGCGAATATTTCTAAACTAACCGCTTATGCTTTAACTTGCCTAATATTTTATCAGCAGCATTTACCCGTTTGATTTCCGCTCCTCAACACGCAAGGCTCAACAGAATTCGTCGGAAAATAGAGAACGGAGTGTCTTAAAACTAGGTTCCCTCCAACCTCCAAGGTTCCCTCAGCCTATTCTGCTATGTGCGGGATACAATGTGGAGCTAAATACAAATACACACATATTTATAAATGTTTATGAACTTAAATAAATAATTATTAATTTCAAGCAAATAGAACTTTAACAAAATAATAAAAACAAGTTTACAATCATTACGATTGCTAATCATAACCACTGATTGATATGTGGCATTCTTATCTATTATATACAAAATATGATTAAAATAATTAAAGAAAAAAATATACAGACTAAATAATAATCAAAATGTTTTACAAAGCTCAAACGAAATACACTAAGAATGAGGGGGTTATTATTCGCTTCGTTCACAGTTTAAGCGGTAGCACACCAAGTGTGTATTGTGATTAAAACAAAAGGTACTCAGTGGTGCTCCAGCTTAATTTTCGAGTGCGAGTTAGTATTTGAATTGGTTATAATCGTGGGATAAACAATAGCCGGCGACGCCCAGCCCATGTGCGCTCGTTCAATTAATTTGTATTGTAAAATTAAACGTATTTAAGTATTATTTAATACGGGCGCTATATTAAATTGTCTAGACATTTTTTTAAATATATATATTTTTAATTTAAAATGGCTGTTGAAAAAACAATTAGGTCGGCTTTTGTCAAAATTTTTATTCTTCATGTGAAATTCATTGAAGGGGATTAAAGGTGTTCTTCGTATGGTTACAGAGAAATGTTAAGCATATACATATTCACATAGACTACTTCATATTTAGGAATAAGGTGTTACTTATATATAATTGTACATAGCAAGATTCTTAACCCACCCCTTCTATTGTAGTAAGTTTAATATGAAGATATATAATTAATATACCTATGGCATTTTTTTTAATCAATTTCTGCTGATTTTATAGAATTTAACTGCTTGTTACCTTAGTTAAAACCACGCTGTCTGCTTATCCCAAGAACACATAAATTATATACAAAAAAAGTTTGTTTTTAATTTTTGATGAATCGTGTATTTATATCTTTATTAATGTATTCAAAAATACTAGACTATTCTCTACCAGTCGTACTCAATGTTAAGTGATTGCATTAGTTTATTGCATTTTTGACGTACCAGAAAAAGAAAATTAGATACTACCTAGTTGCCAAAAGGAAGCAAAAAATTGTGCTGATCAGTGATAATTGAAAAATCTAGAAATTTAAAAAAAAAATGACTGATGCTGATTTGTTTGGTAACATCATGTGACCAGATCAACATATTATACCAATTCTGCAGATATCAGGTTCTATAGGTATATAGCAGACTTTCAATGTATTAGTGGCTTCTTTAAATTTGTTCCTGAATGTTAATTATGTAAAATAAATATTATTTATAAGTTCTGTTAGCTTTACTAGAACGTGGTACTGTCAATAGTTAATTAGTAGAAATAGTTCATAGATTAAGCTTTTAGCAAAAAAAAATAAAAAAATGAATGCATAGGTAAGTATGTAAATTATGAGTAAACGAGTTATCCCGAGGGTAGGAGTGAGTGATGCGAAACGCGTGAGCAATCATCGCGATCGACGACTCCTGCGCAGGGAAATGACGGAAACGCACACATGCGCGCACGCCGTCAGCACACACACACACACTAGCGTCAGCTAGCGCTAACGTTAAACAGATATTAGTAATCCATTGTTAAAAAACATGTCTATGCAAATATATAATTTATACATCACTAACGATACGTTACGTATGGAACTTTGAGTTTTTATATGCATTCGTTGGTGAGGGAAGCATTGTTAAGTGTATTTGCATAGCGTAAGGCGATAAACTACTACAATTATAGAATTACCGTAGCTTCTTCTCAACTTCAAGTTCATGACATTTCTATTGACTCTTGAACCGGAATAGATTTACATTATACGTTCTCGAGTGAAATTTTGTATTATAATCGATGTTGCTAAGGAAAAATCGATAGTAGGTAAACGAATATATTCGGATTCGGCCTACGAATACATTATATCTCGATAAGATCTTTTTTACNATGTAAAATTAATATATATTTTAAAAACTATAAGCTTCATACTACGTGGTACTGTCAATAGTTAATTAGTAGAAATAGTTAATAGATTAAAGTTTTAGCAAAAACTAAAAAAAAATGAATGCATAGGTTAGTATGTAAATTATGAGTAAACGAGTTATCCCGAGGGTAAGAGTGAGTGATGCGAAACGCGTGAGCAATCATCGCGATCGACGACTCCTGCGCAGGGAAATGACGGAAACGCACACAAGCACGCACGCCGTCAGCACACGCACACACACTAGCGTCAACTAGCGCTAACGTTAAACAGATATTAGTAATCCATTGTTAAAAAACATGTCTATGCAAATATAAATATATAATTTATACATCACTAACGATACGTTACGTATGGAACTTTGAGTTTTTATATGCATTCGTTGGTGAGGAAGGCATTGTTAAGTGTATTTGCATAGCGTAAGGCGATAAACTACTACAATTATAGAATTACCGTAGCTTCTTCTCAACTTCAAGTTCATGACATTTCTATTGACTCTTGAACCGGAATAGATTTACATTATACGTTCTCGAGTGAAATTTTGTATTATAATCGATGTTGCTAAGGAAAAATCGATAGTAGTTAAACGTTTAAAGAATATATTCGGATTCGGCCTACGAATACATTATATCTCGATAAGATCTTTTTTACGAAAGTAGTCGGCATGTGTGCAAATTAAAAAATATCTGCGAATGTTTTTCGTCTGTACACTTGTCACGCACTCGTACAGATATTACTTTCAAACATTAAATAATCGCGTCGCAACGGAACTTGTGGGTTCGCATTCGGCAACGCCTTTTGACGCACGCACAAAGTATTCACCTAATTTATGGACTACATAATCACCTTATGTCATACTAAATAGTTATATTATGAATCAAAATAAAATAATTTGATTAATTGAGTTGTGGGTTCTATCCCCACTCGGGGGAATGAATTATTATTTATTAATATTTTCATTTCTTCGCCAAAGCCAGGCGTTGAGTTCCGCCACGCAACACCCAATGCCTCGGGAACGGAGAACGGAGTGTCTTAACACAAGATTCCCGCTGCCTACCCTGTTATATGCGGGATATAGCGTGAAGTTAAATTAATTATATTTTCAAAAATAAAATATCGATCCGAGATACCGATATCGGTCCGCTCCAAAACGTTAACGTAATTTCAAGCGAACGTGTAAATAGCGTTACGATCCGTGCACACCGAGCGCGATAAGCTTTCAAAAATATTATCTAGTGCTAAAAAAAATACGTAATTGCCGTATTGCGTTAGAAATCGCACACGTTTACACACGCATCGGAATTAAGTAATTAATGCCGCCCTGGTGGTATCGGCCGACGATCTGTGCTTCGTTCTCATCGAACGTGCAACTATCAGCGATCGGGACCCCGTTAGCTGTGAAAACAGTAGCGATTATTATAATTTGCTGGTAAACAACCATTTGAGGCCAGTCGTGGCGCAGGGGCACAAAGTGTGACTGTAAAGGCGACTGGTTGTGAGTTCGATCCCCATTCGAGGAAATGACATATTTATTTCAATTTATATTATCATTTCTTCGTTCTGGTGTCGAGGCAAAGCAGGGCGTTGAATTCCTGCAATGCCTCCAGATTTCGGCGGAAAGTAGAGAACGGAGTGTCTTAACACTAGATCCCCTCTGCCCATGCTGCTGTGTGCGGGATACAGCGTGAAGCTAATTTTATTTTTTTAATTTGCTGAGAAACAGCCATTTCTCACAATGTCTATTATACTCGTCAGACGCGCCCTTGCTCATTGATTTATCGGTGAGTGCGTAGCGATTGCCATCGACAAGCTAACCGTTGCAAATATTACTTTTTCGTGTAAAATTATAATAATAGTCCTCCGAGTATGGGATGGCCGCTTGTATTTTATGTTAATATTCGAACTAATTAAAAAAAGGAAATTATTTTCAATGTAGTTTGCATGTTGTGGAAGTTGAAAAAAAACAGCGACCGCTTCCCGATAGGGTTCGCTGTTATTGGCATATGTAATGTGTAAAGTTGACTGATCTATCAGTGAGTGAGAATTGAGTTATTTATGCAGAAGTGAATACGTTTTTTTACTTTCTTGGTTAATTAATAAAAATATTGTTTTTATTTTAAAATCAGCTTCACGCTGTACCGAGCTGTGTGGGCACACATAGCAGGGTAGGTAAAGGGAACCCGTATTAAGAATGTTCGTCCCCCATTGTCCGCTGAATTCTGGAGGCATTGCGTGCTGAGTGAATCGAAAAATATTTAATTTCCTCGAGCGGGAATCGTACCCACAACCTGGCCTCGTCTTTAAAAATATTTTTTTAAAATCACAAAAAATATATTAAATGCACCGTACTTTTATATATAGTACAGTAAGATTTATAACTCCCTTGTTTGTCGAACTTTTTTAAAGCGGCTTAAGAGAGAATAGGGCAATTTAAAGAAAGGGTTCCACAGAATGCGATATCGCCAGCTTAATCTTAGCGAGCAAATTAGGATTAATTGAACTTTTTCCTTTTAATTCTAAGCGTCTTTATGTTCCCGAGTAATTCGTTCAACATGTCACCAAGGAACTTGCACAGAGATGATACAACTATTTTTTTTATTCAATTATAACCATAGATATTTTTGGCTTATCTAATGTGTTATTCCACTAAGGAAAGAAAGATACTTTTTTACTTTTTTAGAAAATGTAAAATAAATTGAACGGGATTTGAAACCTGTTAGACGGTTGCCTTGGAAAAAGGAAAAGAAAAGATGGAAGGCCATCTTTTCTTTTCCTTTGCTTAGAGGTACGGATTCAAATCCTGCTACGTTTAAAATTTCAATACATTTTCTAAAAAAGTATAACCATAGACGTTTTAGGCTAAACATATATTAATGCTACTCTTGATCGCAGTAGAGCTATTTGGTAATAACTATTAAATTTAACAACAGAGCCCATTAACATGACTGCATCGGTAATCCAGTAATTAGCATTCTAATGTTTCGTAGAATTATGAATAGCTACTAATGAATTACACCAGCATTTAACGATTTTTAAATTGCAAGATTTAATGTCAAAATATTGTTTTGCTAATTGTGACAAATATTCTATGCTACCTAATACTTTATTATTGTAAATGTAAAAGACAAGCATATTAATAAAAACGTAATTTTTTGTGCAAAAAAAATTTGTTTTAAATCTATTTCAAACTCCATGCGTATACAAGACGCAAAGTGCGTTTCGAACTAAATTAAGGGGTGAGGGGTTAGGTATCTATAACCCGATGGCCGATGGCGGTTAGGGGCCCTCAGGTGTGACGGACGGAAACCCGCTATCATTAGCCTACCCGGTACCCACATGCACGCACACGCACCCCCACGTGTGCTGAACGCGGAATGTCCTTGTGTGCGTTGCGTTGGGACGGATTAGACATTTTTTTTTGGTTTTTAAAACCGTTTATATTTGCTATTCACGTTTTATATGGGTAATGTAGATCGGTTGGAAAGCGACTGTGCACGTTATGGTTGTGAGTTCAATTCTTTCTCGTTCAAATCCTTCTACTTTCTCCTCAAGTACTATAGAAAATAAAATATATATATTTCTAAATCCTGCATAGGTAAGTATATAAAAATTATGACTTAAATATATTAATTGACTTTTACTATATTAAATCTATATTTTTTTCTATTCGAGCTTACTAAAACTATTTATTAACTCTAATACAAAAAAGCATTAAAATGATGGATTAAAATAAGCATCAAAAGTTTTGCCCTGTGCACTGACACAGATGGATGCACACGGTGGACAGTGTGACTGTAGGAATAATAAAAACAACTAATATAATCATATGCGGGCGATAGTTTAGTGTTATTGAAATTCCAAGTAATAAAATTACAGTTTATAGAAGGTATATTTTTTTAAATTTAGGATTATACTTAGCTCAACTTACTAAAACAAAATACAGTAAAAAGACAGAAGACAAAATATATAAGTGATATTAATATTATAAAGCTGAAGAGATTTCATGACGGAACGTGCTAATCTCAGGAAGTACTGATTCTGATGAAAAATGTCTCGTTATCAGAACGAGGAAATGAAATTATTAAATATTTCTTTCTCCTGAGTGGTGATTGAACCCGCTACCGTCGCGCTTACAGTCACATGGCTGACGACCTAAGTTGAGTTCTTTGTTGCCTATAAAAGTTAATGCCCAAACATCCTACCACGTTAGATCATATGCGTGTTGGACAACGTGCAATTATAACGCTTCTATGCGCTTGCGCAGGGTGTGAGCTCGATTATCATCGATATTACTAACTATAGTATATAAATATAAACTCAGCCAGTTTTAATCGTAAGTAAATCATCTTGTATTGAACCACACAACTATATAATATTTCTTAGTAAACGCTAATTTGTGTTGAATGTTTATCACTTGCATAACTTTACCTGTGTTTTCTACTTGTATTGTTATTATAGATTTTATCTACATGAAATATAATTATTATGTATTTTTAACATGTATTATTAAGTGAAAACAACTCTCTATTAACACACTTAGGTAATTGGTTTTTTATATTTAAAAAAAAATAAGGCTATTGGCGCCTTGAATGCAGCTTCACCAGCTTAAACTAATTGTTATGTTATAACCAAAATATACAAAATCTTTCCATAAATTGTAGGCCAGTAGTAGCGTAGGAGCACAAGTGATAGGTTCGAACCACACTCGAGGAAATGAAATATTTAATATTTACATTTCTTCGCTCTGTTACCGAGGCAAAGCGCGGCGTTGAATTCCTCCACTCAACACGCAATGCCTTCAGAATTCGGTGGAAAATGGGGAACATTTTAAAACTGAACATTTTAAAGACACTTGCTAACACTTGGTCCCCTCTGCCTATCCTGCTAATTGCGGGATACAGCGTGAAACTACAAAAAAATAAGCCTATTTAACTTAAATGAATATAAAACGTTGTTCTAACAACAAACGACAGTACAAACAAGTAATCTCAGCAACGCTTACGTGAGCACCATAAACCTTTGACACACCAATTTATTTGTTAATTCCATGCTGACATCAGCAGCGGGATAGCCGATAGCATAAGTGCCTATATTTAGAATCTCTGTAACTGATTAATGGACGCTTTAGAGCTGGCTATGGGCTAAGTCGCGCCAATTGACATCGTAACCCCAGCCTAGAAATTTATCTCTATTTATGATTGTAATGTGTTTTGTCAATAATGACTCTAAAGGACTCGATGGTCTCGATTCTTTATTATTTTATAGGCTGTTTGGTTGTAGAATATGGCAGTTTCGTTTTAAGATGTTAAACGTTATGTTTCTTTAAAATTGTTGGTGGAGAAAGAGAAATAAATATCTTTGATATTACATTTTAATTAAAGTTGCATATGTAACGTATTTTAGTTATTTTTTAACCATAGGTTCAACCTACAGTTCCGTCGAATTTGGCTCTAAAGTTAGTTGTAAATCCTGCATGGATTTTAATTTTTTTTCTTACTTTTCATTATTTTGCCCCAAATTACAAAAATTCAGAAAGCTTAACTTAAGGCCACGTCTCTATGACCATACTGGTATATGTTGGTATGTATGGTTAAAAAATAAATAATTAACATTAAATACGCACTTTTAATTAAAATGTTTACTATCTCCTGACCAAGAATATTCGTTAGAATAGATTACGGCCAGCTATCGGCGGAAGTGATAGCGGTAACAGCGGCGTAGGATAGATACATTCTGTTATCTGTCTCTATATGGGAATTTATATGTATTATGCCATTGTGGTCGTAGCTTCGATATGTTGGTAATTTCGTTGCCTGTACCATGACAATCATTGATAATATTGCTTTGTTTTAAATTTAAAAAAAACAATTATCAACGTTTATAAGGAACTGTATTTAATAAGTAATATATCTCTCGTTTTCACTATAAAGTAATAATTTAAATTTCCATGTTTACTATAAAGCGATCTTGAATTATATATATAATTAATATTGGGTTTTTTTACTTTAACGTTAAATTACGATGCGCATACGCATCAACCATATCAAAGCTCATATTTAAAGTTCAACGCTCAAAGTGCATAATCGTAGTAATCGGCCGGAGCCAAATGTCATCGACCCACTTATCTCATCCGCCATCCCTTTTACAATTACAACAACAAATGAGTAAGAGTGCACCGATATGCCAGAGCATCGATACTATGCGGAGGAATAAAATCCTGTGTGAACGAACTCTAATCTCTGTTTTGTGGCAGCATCCAGACCCGAGATGCACGCGCTCCGATAGATCGCCAATGAATCACGGCGATCCTAATGACAGCCGGTCGTCAGAAATAATATAAATTAAATGCTAATAGCAGTTCTTACTGTTTATTTAGGTATTATGCTTGAATTAATATCTTTGTTTAATCTAATTATAATTTTAAATAATATAGATAGTTTTGTAAGTAGGTATGGTATTGTTGTTTCTTCCTTCTTGGAAGTAAATATTGCTGATATGTTATTTTGAATTTGTGGAATAATTAGTTATATTAGGACCGCACATTAGGGAATTATTATAACATTCGTAATACGGCAATATATAGAAAACAGGATATACATTATGCACTTTTATCATGCAAAGACCAAGATAATCTGGAGGTTCGAACAAATATTAAAGCCCAGAAGTCTATATGAGAAATGCGTATACTCGTATATAATCTTAGTTATCACTAAGTTGGGTCAAATGGTAAATAAATTATGATATTTGTCCTAGAAATAGTCACTTAATCTTTTTTCGGGGTACTACAATTTCTTTGTAAGTCAAGTAGTTTAATAGGGCGCGTTACTTTAGTGTTATATAAATTTTAAAAAATATTATTAATATGAGCTCTAAACAATTTCAAAGTTAGTTCCAAGTTAAAAATATAGATTTAAAATATTATGACACTAAGCAAAGTTAAATTTTACCCGATCCTGTTGTAAAACTATAAGCCATAAATTTCAGAACAGGTAGAAAGAATCTTTTGAAATAGTCCGAGAGGATACCGTTAACGTGATGATCCTATTTGCTGTGCATTGTTTACAAAGATTTAACTGACGTAACGGATAAACAATACAAGTCCAAGGATTTCTTATTCATTGTCACGGCAATAAACATCAGGTATGGCCGTATGCTACCTCACTTACTGGAAAGCTCTCTTAATTGCCTTAACAGAATCCCTCTGTTTTGATTCCCCGACACGTTTGCAGCATGAAACAAAAACACTGATTGTAAGGTTTCCATCTTAAGACCAGATAACTTGAATTGCTGACAACAATTACTGTCGACGAAATTATGAGCGGGTTTGATTTCAATTAAAATTTCAAGATAATAATAAACGTTATGGTTGGGTTAATAATTTCTATATAAACATAATATTTAAGTTTTATTTCTGTTATAAAGGATTATCCCACATACAACATAGTAGCGAGCCGTACTTTGTTACGAATTTCTTTGTAACTAATATTCAGTCATTCGAAGGGCAGACGCACACGTCATTTCGACGGCGTATTCAATCCGTATGCACTTTACTTAGAAACTGAACTGTCGAATAATAAGTGCATTGTGTGACCGTATACGTATCACATGGATTAGTGAGGGGAATATTTAATATCGATTGTTTTGAAATCTATATTGTTTATTTTGTCCTATATACTCGTAAGTCTGTTTTAACCAAAATTTTCTAAAAATTTTCCAAAATATTTACTCAAAGAAAATGAATAAAAAAAATCATAAAATTATTCTTTATTTCTTATTATTTTCTTAAAATTCTTGGCGATCAGGTATGATGGGGGTTTCTTAATCAGCTCAACTTCGATTTATGACATTTAACATCAAAGATTCTAATCGAGGTCATTGCTTCCATGTGAGCCTATCGACACATCGGCAGCGGCGGCGACTCGCGCGCCACGCACTTCCGACGCGACGGATTTGCCGGAATCGGCGCGGGCGCATCAAAAGAACTTGCAAAATTCGGACGGAGGCGCGCGCGCGCGTGAATCCATTTGAATATTATTTTTTATGCCGACATGGGAAAGGTGCACGATTAGATATGGCCGACCCATCGCGAAATTTTGTCACAACCCTATTTCGTAAATAATAATAATGTGCCTGCCTACTGATGATTCCTTCGATAGAAATCCTGAGAATTCTATAATGCGTAATCTCGAGTTGCATTAAAGAAGCTTGTGACCTCTTAGTCGTCCGCGACATTACGAACTGCATACTTAAAAACTGCAATTTAATTACGACAAAATGTCGCCTTATAATTAAATATGATATTTTTTCGACGAGAATCGTTCCATCCAAAATTTCGGCCAGCTCGGAGCCCACACGGGCTTTCTTGCTACTTACATCTCACGTTTTTGAGTAGCCGTAATATTTAAATTGCCGACATAGCTCCCGCGGGCATACCTTGCATGGGAATGCACACTGGCGGTCGTCAAAACTCGCTTTTACCGAATGCGACATGCGTTGTCCAAACGCACCAGCGCCGCCGTATCCTTCTCTGTCTGACTCGGAGCCAACGAACTGCGAGGACAAAGAGGTGCTGATGGAAAGTATGGCTTCGTTGACTGGACGCTTCTTACATCAGCAAACGCATCCCGCCTAAAATTTTGCATGGATGTGCCGCGCATGCGAATATGTAGTCTGTGGCGCTCCTCGCCTGGTCGGTCGGTCGGTCGGGGCAGGCGCACGTACGCGCCCATTACCTGTCGATGCATATTAATTGAGGAGGAAGTTTTGTTAACAATATCTAATGTGCCCCGCGCCCGCCCGCGGTCCCATTGATAGCTTTTTTGTTCTCACTGCTCTTCAAAAGTGCCTTCGCCGTGAGCTAGACGATCCTTATAAAATATTGCATAATTTATGACACACGTTGCGAATTATTCCATTCCACATACGATGGTTCGTGATATCTGCTCTTCGTCGGAAGTGGTTTAACTGGGTTATTTTATTTAATCGTGTGCCACTCGAGTGTTAATTAGAGATAATCATCGGGCGGACAAATAATCTCATTTTATAATATATACAGCTCTTGGTTCGAGTGGAATTATCTGGAGTGGCTTGTATCTAAATACGAAGACGTGCATAAATTCTATTATTCAATGTTATCTTTTATCGATATCCATATAGGATAATTAAAAGTCAAGTTTCTTGTTTGTTCGACGAAATAGTCAACTTTGTTATTGCGGAAGGAGTTCTATAGTGGTGGCCATTTAATCACGGATGCGTGATAAATTTGAAGAAATTTACGTCAAATTTTAGGTGCATGCTTAGTAAAATTTTAAGTCTAGAATATATAATGAGCTCGTCTGATATCTTAATTTTTGATATTAGTGCATCTGATAAGGCTAAGATTATAAGATAAAATAAATGTACTTTTAAGTTTGCGAGAATTAGTAGAATTGATTTTTTTATCAATGTAATTAAATTTAATCAAATATGTATATGAGTAGCTATTTTATTTATTTGTGTATACATACTTACGGATATTCTTAATCCTTAACTTAAATAATATATTTTTACTTATTTTGTAATAGATTTTGTAATATATTTATTATTTAAATTTTCTGTTGTTATTCAAAAGTACGAATAATATTTGTAATAAATATTCATATAATAATATGCTGTTTTATTTTTGACTTAGGAAATAAAGCTGTGAATCAAAATATTAATACAATTGCATTAATAGTTTATAATTTTAAATAATTACTAAAATGATAAAAGAATAAATTTAAAATTATATCTATTAGTAATAAATACATAAATAAAACGATTTTTTTAAATTAGTGTGTACCTAGTAGCTATGACTTGGAAGTATTCGAAAGAAAAAGCTGATTAGGTTACTTGCGCTATATTTGTACGTACGTATCTATTTACACTGTTATTTCATACTTAGAAAAGAAATACATTATATTAAATAACGTTGACTTTTTGCCTTACTTACTAAGCGCGGACACATTGAGTATTTTTTTTTAAATTTATATTTCTTTCAGATTTAAAAATTCAAATCAATCTTATTAACATTTTCAACTCGTGGCAAAGTTAATAAAGATAATAAAAATAGTATACTAAAATAATATATATTTGTTCCTTAATATTTTATATTTTTAATTTTTCAACATTATATATTTTTTTGCATAAAATTATAATCTGGTTCTACGCTAAGCTGGTTTTGACTTAGCAAAATCCTTGTTACACGAGTCTAGAGATATATAAAATTTAGTAACATAATAAATTAAATAAATTTTAGTAATAAATAATAAAGTTGAGAATACCTGTAACTTGTAAGTGTTTTTGAATGTTAATTTATTACAAATTAAAAGAAAACATTAATTTTATTATTGACACATGTTTTATCAAAAGTTAACATACCGTCCTTGTTTATNAAATAAAGCTGTGAATCAAAATATTAATACAATTGTATTAATATTTTATAATTTTAAATAATTACTAAAATGATAAAAGAATAATTTTAAAGTTATATCTATTAGTAATAAATAAATAAAACGTTTTTTTTAACTATTGTGTACGTAGTAGCTATGACTTGGAATTATTTCAAAGAAAAAACTAGTGACTAGGTTACTTGCGCTATATTTGTACGTACGTACCTATTTACAGTGTTATTTGATACTTAGGAAAGAAATATATTATCTATACTTATAATAAAATCGTAAGAGGGTCGGTGTCGGTACATGGAAGGTATTAAAAAAATATATGTTTTTGGGAACCTTTAATAACGTAATAGAACCCAAAACAATGATTTTTAAAAATTTTGTCTGTTTGTCTGTGCGTTTGTTATCGCTAATATCAGAAGCGGCTTAACCGATTTAGACGCGGTTTTCACTATTGGATTCTGAAAAGCTTCCGAGAACATATATGGTTTATTTTATTACAATCGGTTCATAAATAAAAAAGTTATGTCAATTTAAAGTACTTAGTTCGACAAATTTGCTAATTGCCGTAACAGTTATTTTATACAACTGTTTCAGTGAATTGACTGAATTTTTAGTTTTCAATTTCTTTATTAATATTTCTATTTCAAGCGGGCGTAGCCTCGCACCGACCAACTAGTATTGAATAACGTTGACGTTACATACTTACTAAGCGCGGACACATTAAATATATTTTTTTAAATTTATATTTCTTTCAGATTTAAAAATTCAAATCAATCTTATTAACATTTTCAACTCGTGGCAAAGTTAATAAAGATAATAAAAATAGTATACTAAAATAATATAGTATATTTGTTCCTCAATATTTTATATTTTTAATTTTTCAACATTATATATTTTTCTGCATACAATTATAATCTGGTTCTACGCTAAGCTGGTTTTGACTTAGCAAAATCCTTGTTACACGTGTCTAGAGATATATAAAATTTAGTAACATAATAAATTAAATAAATTTTAGTAATAAATAATAAAGTTGAGAATACCTGTAACTTGTAAGTGTTTTTGAATGTTAATTTATTACAAATTAAAAGAAAACATTAATTTTATTATTGACACATGTTTTATCAAAAGTTAACATACCGTCCTTGTTTATATGCCATAGGTAAATGAGTTACCAAGAAAAGAAATCGAGTAAATTCTTACTTAACTCGATTTCTTTTTGGTAACATTGGTACTGCCAATATTCTGTAAAAAAACATAAAATTTATATACATATAGAAAAACATAGACGAATTGCTTTTAATAAAACGCGTGTTAATAATAAAATAAATGTTTCATAACCAAAAAAATATAGGATCGTCCATAGAGCCTAAACCATGGACCCGTAGTAGCTTGGTAGTAGATAATTGATGACTTCGACAGTGTGACAAGGGAACTATCTCTAAAAATAGAATAAAATTAAGAAACCTTTTATTATTTTTTTTACAACAAATATATTAAAAATCTGTAAAATACATCGTTTATTTTTTAAAATGTAGAAACATATAATATTGTGATTTTTATGCAAAATTCATTGATGCTAGAGCTAAACGAGATCAAGTCGATACAACATAAATAAAAGACAACATATAAGTTGCCTATAATGATATTCGTGATACATATATTATAATTCCCACTTTGGCGCTCAAATACGGCACGTGTAAGCGGTCTTATAATACACTGTTTAAGATTATAATAAAATGTTATTTATATTTTATCATTTGAATTTTGCTAAAATAAATTAATTTCCAATTAAAAAATGGCATAGCAGAGAAACATTGATATATAAGATTATAAAAACTAGCTTTAATTTTGAAATAAAAATTGATAACTATTAATTAATTTGACAATCCAAATATTTTTTTTAATGCATGTAAATTGAAAAAGATTTTCATATAATACTTTTTAAAAAACAAAAAAACTTGGGTTCAATATCTAAACGACTAAATACTTTTCTTTAATTATTATTTCCTTACAACTAACCAGGCCACGATATAATCTCTATCATCAAATACAATCAAAATTTTTAATCTGCGTTTACGCACTTAAAAAAAAATAAACGACTAAACAGAATTGGGTGATAAGGCACGGCTAGATAATCCGGCTGCGCGATAAGCGGCGATAATGTCTTAATTAACTGCGCTATCAACTCAGCCACGGATTACCACGATTGCACAGATTCATAGATTGCCGGCGGTGTTCGTGTATTGTTCAAACGGATTATTATTGGTTATGGCATTTTGGACGCGGTGCGATTAGATTTGCTTATCTGTTGCTTTTGAGTGATGCGCACGCAGTGGTCGGTTTGACGTTGCATTTGCTTTTAAAATCGATTTGTTTTTTTTCTGTTAATGTTGCCTTATAAGGAAATTAATAATATAAGATTGTTAATGAATTTATGTAAAATAATAATGAATTAAAATAATGGCATGTTTGCATTGTTATGTTTATATTAAAATAACTATATAATATGTATTTTTAAAGATTTTTTTAATCTGTGACCTTCATCTTCTAAATCTTAATTACAGTATCTGTGGCACTATTAATGACATAAAACTATAGTCAGGCCCGCGAACAATCTCTGAAACAATTCATAACTAAAACGTGTACTTTAAAACAAGTCACACATACGTCAGTCACTTCAGTAATTTAGTATAACCGTAAACTTGGTAAAATCTTGGTCTATAGTGATGCAACACAGATCTATCAATTCTAAGTATAACTCACACTAGCAAAAGGCGAACAAATTGAGTTAGCACTTGCTGGCTTCAACCATTTGTTTTCAATTTGGTGGGCACCGACAGTATATGGGCACACTGTGTGTTTATCCCGTCCAAAAATAGTGCAAATGACACTAATTACGATGTAGCGAGCTGGTGTTAATGTATTGCTCATACCGCTTCAATTTCCAGAGCCTTATTATTTCGAACAATCTTCACTTTGATTGCTAAGATTTAGAATGGGTTTTAACCAAAAAATATTTAATATTTGCAAGTGTTTTTAAAACAAGCGTCTCATATTTTATATGACGATATTAATTCAGTCTTTAAATTAGTTTCTGTTTTTCATAGAGCTATGTTAATCATATGTAGATTTAATGTTGAAGCGGCGGTGTCTTAAATTTTTAAGTATTAATTGGATATAAAATCCTTCCTAGATTCGGTAATAAAATAAAAAATCCAGGATATGACAACTAATTAAATGAGCAAATTTAAAATACTTCGTAATAAAAGTTATTATAGTGTATAGATTATCTGAGAATTAATATTTAAACCGGTCTAGGCTCGTTTTTTCATACATATTTATATCATAATTTCATGCATATTTTAATCTTCACACATTTTTATGCTTTGATAAAGTTGTTGCTATACTGACATTCAAATAATGTGTATTTAATAGGTACCTACTTACCATCTAAAAAATAAAAAAGAAAGTAAAAAAGATATAATAAGTAATTATTTTTTTATTTTAACATTTTTAAAATGTTTATCTAGGTATATTAAAGATGGAAAAATATTTTAGTATGAAAATTAAAACAAGGTGAGAGTCAAACGTGCGTCGAAAAATTTTAAGAAACCGTCCAACCGCTCTGGCCGTCTAAGTAATATGCTCTTATTTAGCTATTAAATTACACGTTTTCTAAATTATTTTTCTATCCTCAAAAAGCCTTCGTCTTAAACTCTTAAAATACCTTGACTCTAAACAAATTTTAATATTTTTCTTTCAAGATGATGCATTTAACAAAGAAATTAAGTTAGAAGGACACTATCAAGACACTGGCGTCACAGTTCTAACAATTCATGCTGATTTGCGACATTTGTTTTATCTGTAATACGCATGAATATAAACTAACGTGGTCTTTTAATTGTCAGTTAAGTTTAATATTAATTTGGAAAACCCACAAAAAGTACTAGTAGAGGTCAGTTGTGGCACAGCGGCACATACTGTGATTGTAAACTGTAAAGGTTGTGGATTCCATTCACATTCGAGGAACTCTACTCAATACGGAATGCCTCCAGAATTTGACAGAAAGTGGCGAACACTAGGTTCCCTCTGGCTAGCATGCTTGCGGGATATATCATATGGAAAAAGTAGTAAATAAGTAAGAATTCATTGAAATCATAATTTATATATGTAATTGTTATATTAAAAACAAAATAACTATTGATTCATTGTGCGCCAGACATTGAAGAATACTAGCCACGATAACAACCGCTTCCGTAGTAAATATTTGTTTCAATACATCGAATGTGGGAATTAGGAGAATTATTCTTTGATAGTATAAAGTTTATTCAAAAGTGATAGTGTTTAAATGTAAAATATTTGTTATTTATAAGATACAAATATATCAACAGTGTATTACGTACATAACATTTAAATATTTTTAGATAACTTTTATTTGCATTAAGTTTTAAAACTCATCTACTTTTTGATTATTAGATTATGCTATAACCAAATTGACGATATCGACATAATTTAACACATAAATTAAGAGAATTTCATATATATTAATATACGAATTTAAATAATCTATAATTTTAGTATTAGAAACCAGATTTTTTGCACTTTTTATCTATTAACTAAATTACAGACGGTTATTTTGTCCCACTGCCTCATAGTATTCTGCTCGTCCCCGCCTCGTACTACGACGGATGTTTGACAAGCTGTTATAGTATGCCCTTGGAATAAATGAGGAAAGCCTAACTGGAATAGTAATTCAGTATATAAACGTAACTGTAGTTCCTAGGCTATTTCCATGAATCTTAGTATTCTTATTTGCGTTTTACCTTTTCAACTTAAAAAAAATAATAAGTGAGGCCGTTCCGAGGAGTTACGTCCACCTCTTACTCCGCTGAAGAAACAAAATTAAACTTTTTTACCCGACTGCAACGAAGCCCAAAAAAGGGTATTTATGGATGTATAACCGTTCCTTTGCTCGCTAGTAACTGTTAAACTAGTGAACCATTTTTGATAAATTTACGTCGTTGGATTTGTCTTAATAGTGTTATTGGATATATTAATTTAGTTTACCGAGTCGGGTTACTTTAAAAATTATATTATCTATAATTAAATTTGTCAGGTATAAAAATTAAAAAAAAAAAGATGATTATTTTTTATAAAACCTAAAAGCTATAAAAATATACGCAAGATAACATTCTAATGTTTAAAATCTTCCTATACATTGGTATATCATAATGACCTGATAATACCAGCGGTCACAAGTTCAATCCCTACAAAATAAAAGCTAAATCATTATGTTTTTTTTATCTTTGCAAGAAAATATTTATATGTTACAAATGTTTAATTTGATAATAAGATAAAGGCAAAAAAAATCGGCTTTGGCTTTTTTTTATAAGTTCGGGAAAATTGGTAAATGAATAACATGTAAACCAGACAAGTGATGATGATGATGACGATGAAAGAAGATATCTATTTGAAAATTCCGTCTTATCAAAATTTTAAAAATATATTTTAATATAAAACTATGCATAAAAAGATTTTTATATGATTTCATTGGTAAACGTTTGTCGCGCTCTGCTTATAACAAACTGGTCTCGTGAGTTCCGCCACTGCTAGTCTCAAACTTAGTGTCTCAATATAAAAGAAACTAGACAAGGGTGAGTTATCAAAACAATCTATTTACAACGAGCTATTTAATAAAAGAAATAAAATTATTTGCTTAATTTATACAATTTTAATTTAAAAATTGTATAGTGATAATGTAAAAACGATTCCTTTGTCGGTGTTAATTTTACTTTTTATATACCTACATACCTATATATTAAGTTATTTTAACAAAATATATTAAAGATTTAGTTAAATATATTTAATAAATGTATTATATTACAAACATATATATGTATTATACGAGTAGTTACGACGTTCCGTTTATCTTCACGCCATATATAAATAAAAGTAATTTAGATCTGCAAATTAGTGGGTTATCTTATTTTTTTCTAATAGTTCAAGCATTGCGTAATATTTATTGAGATTGCGTATTATATAGATTACATTTATTATATAGATTATGAGCCGTAAAGCCGAAATGGAAAAAAAAATTGGGGTCACGTCCATGGCACTTGTGACGACGATGGTTCAATAGAGATAACTCATTGATGTAAACTATTAAAACGATCGCTAATATAAATATAAATCCAGATTTGAAATTAAATATAGTAAATATATTATAATGTATTCTTATATTACATATAGGAACGGTCTCATTTAATTCATTATTCATACTTAAATTCAATTTAAACTTTTTACTATTCAATTTAAATAGATATATGTTCGAAGATTTTTCTTTAACTTCTATTATATTGATCGTTTTTATGTAACAACCAGCGGCTATAACATTTACATAAATTATAGCGTATGTATTATTCTGATTCATAAGCTATTATTCTGTAAAGTTTTATCCAAATCCGTTCAGCAATTTTTGCGTGAAAATGGAACAAACATTTTCACAAGCTTTCACATTTATAAAATTAGTAGAATAGGATATAGGATAAATTAATTAATAAATAAAAAACATATAAAGATATATGTGATAGGTTTGTTTCACATAATAATGATTTGTAGAGCTGTTATCTGTATACATACGAGTATGCGTGATGAGAATTAATTCTCATACTTAACAAAAACTTCCATTGGATGTCGTTCCACATATCATTGAAAAGATAACTTGTAATAACTCGTGGTTACAAGCTTTTACTATATAATAAGCTAAGGCGAGTGAACACGCCAGTTTTTGTTTCTTTGTGCGTTTTATACGGAAAGATTAGAATCGCCAACTTATCGCTTTCCCTCGTATATCCTTTCACTAATTTGCTGTAATAACTTCGGTGTTATAATATTAATTAATCTGTTTCAAACTATTACAGTTTCAAATATAATTTATAAAAAAAAGGTAGTTCTAAAAAAATATTGATATTGATATAAATAATATTACGTCAACGCTCGGGTTTTCATTTGTTTTTGGACAATCCTAGTTAGATAAATTGATAATTGGCTATTTTAACTATATTATTAATCGTAAATAATTCTTATTAAAATGTAACAATATATACATATAACTATAACTGTATTTACTTGTGAAATCTCATTATTTAATGATCCATTTTAATATCTTGTGTTAAAAATATATTAACTTTAACTATGAAACAACAAATTTAAATGGGATTATTTCGAAAAATCCATATATTTAGTCAGTTTCGTCATAATTACCTACAAAACAATACATACAAATTTTTCCTTCATCAGCCACATTAAGCATATAAATTCTATGACAGCCCGAATTAAAAGATAAGCCCACATGATATACAAATAAAAGATATATCTGAACGGTATCTCGTACAAATAAGTGGGGCATAAATTAATACGCATACAGATAGACGAAACGACTAATGCCATAGTAAATGTTGCTATCGTGGTGTGGTGGTATGTCACCACGCACCACGCACCACGTACTCGCACCACGTCAGATAAGCAGGAGTGTTGATCTGTATACATTTTAGATTTGCTTTAGTCACGCAGCGACTGGAATTAGTGATTGTAAAGTAATAAAGCTACTTAAATGATAACCGTTTTGGTAAGCGCTTCTTTTTTTTTTGTTGAATTTTTCTTTTATTTTAGGCTTAGGTTGTTAGGTGTTGCTGATTTTTTTTTATTGTATATTATATTTGGTTGTGGTTAAGTGTTTGGTAAAATATTTTTTATTTATATAACCTATATTCTTTAAAAAAAAGTAGTTCTGCAGAAAAAATGTTTCTGTGTCAGCTAAATTTCACCTGAAACAGCTGTTGCACTTCAGGTTGAGGTTACATAACGAATATATTTTAAACTAGTGGACCCGAACGCGGCTACGCCCGCTTGAACTATACGAATATTTATTAAATATATTTATGAAATTATTTTCAGTTTTCAATAGAGAGATGCGTTAAGCAAGCTCANTGTTGCTGAATTTTTTTTATTGTATATTATATTTGGTTGTGGTTAAGTGGTTTGTAAAATATGTTTTTTATATATATAACCTATATTCTTTAAAAAAACTAGTTCTGTAGAAAAAATGTTTCTATGTCAGCTAAATTTCACCTGAAACAGCTGTTGCACTTCAGGTTGAGGTTACATAACGAATATATTTTAAATGACTATCGTAGCGATCTCCTATTACAGAAATTTTATTTTTCAGTTTAATAAAAATATTTATATTAAATCTAATCTTAACATGTAATATTGGTACATGTGCCTAAACAATAAAAATACAATTTTTATTTAACAACATTCTTATTCCTTAAATATCTGACAGAAAAATAAAAAAATACAATTTTATCCTTACCATTTATTTACCTACTTTGAATATGATAAGTACGTGTGACGTATTAAGACGCAGTGTAAAATTGACTTTATATTATAATAATAATAATAACTAAACAACCGTTTACATAAGTTGACAAATAGTTAAACATGTATTATTAATAAGTGACATTTCTCGTGACATTCATAGATTATAGTAACTGACAGTAGTTAAGCTTTATTTATCTAGACGTTATTCCGAGTCTTTATTATATTACTTAGTTAATATGTTTTATCTTTGTTATAGCGTTAAAGGGTATATAATTATAAATATATCTTTGTAGAAAAGTCAACTCCACGGTCTATTTCGCATTAGTGTTAGGCGGAGAGTTCTTTAAGACACTCCGTTTTTTAATTGTTGTCTTAAATTTCAGTCCGAATTGGTGACATTGCGGAATTTAACACTGTATCTAGTTCTTTCATTTACTTTGGTTAATTTTGGAGTTCCATTACTTAACGTGGTAGGAAATGCATATAATATTAACCTCCAAAACCTTCTTCAAATATTTAATTTTATAATAATAAAAATAAAGAATAATATGTTATCTATTCTGGATATAAAATTTCTAAATAAATGATTAATTTACAGTTTAGTCAGTATAATTTAAATGTGAAATAGAAGCTTAAAACTGGATTTTATTAAATTTTAAATAGGTAATAAACGATTTGGACAGCTATTTTTAAAAATTCACAGACAAAATATAAAAGATTGCAATTAAGATTCAAAAAATTGTATTTTCAAAATGCTAATATATTATGCTAATAATAATGTATTTTTTAGAGACTTCATATGTGAATTTGGAAAAAAATATAGATTATATAATTATATCAATGATATACTTTCGTAGCTGGCAACAGATAATATTAATAATTGTATCGCCAAAAGGAAATAAAAATTTAGATTCAATAGAAGAATATTTTGAGAGTAATTAATTTTGGAATTACATTAAGATAAATTATCAATGTATATGCGTATAGTTTGGAGATAAGCAAGCGATTTAAATTACTTAGCTTACTTTAATTTAGAAATAAATACCAGTTCGATGAATAACTCAAAGTAGGTAATATTATTCAAATTACAAATTACAGAGATTCTAGAAACGTATGAAATTGTTTATAATAATCTTTGAACCGGAAGACCGGAATGATTTTAAAAATAATTTTCCATTTTTCTATATTTTTTTTGGCACCGAGCTTAGGCGGACCAGACAAAAATCAACGTTAACTATACAAATAAACACTCACCCTTTATAAATAATAAATAAACATTTATCAATCAAAACTTAAATTTATTTATTGACAAAACAGTCATTGATAGTGTAGGAGGCAGTTTAGAAAATGTACATCCATATAGTACATATTTAATTGAATTATATACCTAAGGACGTCTAATTTGATAACTTTTAATATTTATATAATCAATAATTCCCACGTTCCTTATTTTGAAAACAAATGACAAATACCGGAAATATTTTATCTTTCTCGTATTTAAACTTTGCTAGCTAATTATGTAACTAATGAATTATAAATAATTGTAATGACCTAATACGAAATGATTAAACCACTATTGGGTACTCTCGTGGGAATGTCAATAAGATTAATATATTAAAAATTATTACTTTATTATACATGCAGCTCTGTGGACACGTATGTATATTTTTTGTACATTTAAAGAAATAGAAAGTGTGCTTATCTTTTAGTCATAGATAATAAATGTTTATTATTCTCTTTTTAATACGTCAATTATAATTAATTAGTTTATTTTTTAGCTTCTCGTTGTATCCCACACAGTAGGATAGGCAAGGAGAACCTGGTCTTAAGTCACTCTCTCCACTCCATTCCTAATTTTCTGGCGACTTCTGGAGGCATTGCGTGTTGAGTGGCGGAACTCGACGCCGCGCTTTGCCTCGACACCAGAGCGAAGAAATGAAAATACTAACTATTGCATTTCCTCGAATGGGAATCGAAATCACAACCTGTCACCACTGGCCTAGCGTCACAACTGCCCTAATCTGCCTAATATGAAGAAACAAACAAAAACAACCGATAAAAACTTTACGTACTTAAAAAAAATTGACAAATTGTAAATTGACAATAAGTAATGCTACAGATATTGAAATATTTGGCCAAAAATTACACCATTTAACCACACATGCGACAAGTATTTAATTATTCGGACGAAAATAACACGATTTAAAACAAAGCTTGAACGATTCGCTCGAAATAAATGGTAAGTTCTCCGAACGTGTCCATACAACAACGTGGTAATTGTAGTCCATGCTCCAGCCGTGATTGCAGCAGAGTTAACACATAATACATTACAGTTTGTGTCACAACACAATCAGGCTGGGACGAATCAGGCGCCGAGCAGTAATCTGGGTTAACTGGGGTCAAACGGCATCACAAATTCCAATAGCATATTAGACAGATCTGTGGCGCGAATCGACGATTCTATGATACTTATTGGCTTCCTAGTTCGCCTTTGCTTGTGTCTTGACTTCTGTTTATAATTGTTTTGGTGATTTTCCTTGGGGAAGAACGTCAGCATCAGGTAATAGGCTTTCTTAATGGTTTTTTTCAATGATGAAGTCTTTTTTTTTATAAGGTCTTAAAGATTTTTTGTAAAAGCTCTAACGATTGATAAGCTTATTTATGTCAAAGCTCAGTGGCGGTGAGAAAACTAGAAATGTATACGTAGAATTTGCCTATAATTTTATCCATTTTATTCGCGTATTTGGTAAAGTAGTTTTTTTTCCGATTCATAAGCAGAGGGAATCTAGTGTTAAGGCACTCCGTTGTCTATTTTCCGCCGATTTCAGAAGCGGAACCAAACGCCGCACTTTTGCCTTGTTACTAGAGAATCATTAATTTCCCCGAGTGAGAATCGAAAACAATCGTCTCGTTAACCACACTGCCTATGTAAAGTAGTTAAAGCTTATACCACAAAAATGTCAAGATACAAGACAGCAGTAGGCATGTTCTTATTTATGCCACAGTTTGCACGTTTAACCTTATTAAATACGAAGATTCGCCATGTACCGGTCAGCCCCAACGAGCGCAATCAGCGCGCCTCGTAACGTTAGCCACTGACGCAATGGACAAGTGTCCAATTTGAATCTCTATTTGTTTTAAGTGGTTTGACTTTTGTTAGATTACACTGAGATATTGATTGTCTTTAACTTGCTTTGGTTTTAGTATTGATACTTTTTTTTATTATGTTCTTTTATATATATAATACGGTCAAGTGGCTGCCCTGAAGTTAGGTTTTCTGAACTTTAGGGCAATCCCTAAACTCAACGCCAAATCAAAGAGAAAATTATATTTCATATTTAATTATTAGTGGGAATCGAACCTACACCCGTCGTGTTTATATAGAACGCTTGCGACCCTGCGCCACAGCAGCCTCATTTGGCTGGCTTCAATTTACTAGAATTTCCTTTGGATGACTTTTATTTTAACATATTTTTAACTTAGAATACTAATATCTATTTTCATATTTCAGAATCTATCTGCAGAGTTGAGGAGAAGTAAGACCCCGCCGCGGCGTTCTCCAGAGGAGCGCGCGGTCCCTCGTCCGCCGTCAGCGCCAGTGCATCAAGAGAGGCCCTCCCTAACGCCTCATACTCCACATCTGTCACCCAAAAAAGAAGCTTTCAATAATCTCCTTAATAAAGGAATAGCAGGTTAGTTTATAATTTAAATCTTTATATAAATATGTTCGTAAAGTGACTCCCACTTTTTGACGAAGTAGTGAAGAACGAAGAAGTGAAAATTACTATGTAAACAACTTATGAAAATACATCATATAATATGTAGGGACCAATTAATATGAATATAACTAAACTAGCATTTTACATATTTCTCAATTATAAAAAAATTATAGATAGTACAATATGTGCTTAAAGAAACCTAAGCTTAAATTAGACCTTTTCCGAGTTCCAATGACCTCCCATTGCATTGCCATACATTTAACCCTTGTGAATTCATAAACGATTTTGACATAAAAGTAAGGCTTATTAAAATTAATATCGACCGGTACCCAATGATTGAAATTCTCAACTTATATTTGCTGAAAGTCATATCACAATCGACACACGTAACAATCCACAAAAAGGTATACAGTTCAGCTCCGATTTTGTAGCTTCCGGCCGAACGCCAACTTTATTCGGCTGTATAAAATAAAAAAAAAACAATAACGGCTGTGTTATTAGCAGTAAATGTTAAAATTAAATCACTCGCCATATACGATCGTCTCCTGCGAAACAATGGTCTGGTATTATAATTGCATTTAAATTAAGCTAATTTGAAGTCTAATGAGAAAAAAATGTATCAGCCAATACAATGACATTATAATTATTCTGATTTGAATATTTTTTATAGTAGGAACAACGTTATTAAAGNTGGCCGTACTCTATAGAAGTGATTGAAGAATTGACACAACAAACTAACTTTCTTTTGCGTGAAAATTTATTTAAGTTATACAATTTAATAAAGTCTTTTATTATTATAACGTTTATAATATTATGTGTAACTTTAAGTACATCATGCTGATTTCAAGTATTCAACTAAATTCAATATCTATTCCCTGGGAACTAGAACTTAGGAACCTTCAACACTCTGGCTCTAAACTCAACGCCAAAACAAAGAGGAAATTAAAATATTAAATATTAAATATTTAATTCAACGAGTGGGAGTCGAACCTACACCCGTCGTGTTTATATAGAACGCTTGCGACCCTGCGCACAGCAGCCTCATTTGGCTGGCTTTAATTTACTAGAATTTCCTTTGGATGGCTTTTATTTTAACATATTTTTAACTTAGAATACTAATATCCATTTTCATATTTCAGAATCTATCTGCAGAGTTGAGGAGAAGTAAGACCCCGCCGCGGCGTTCTCCAGAGGAGCGCGCGGTCCCTCGTCCGCCGTCAGCGCCAGTGCACCAAGAGCGACCCTCTCTAACGCCGCATACTCCACATCTGTCTCCCAAAAAAGAAGCTTTCAATAATCTTCTTAATAAAGGAATAGCAGGTTAGTTTGTGATTTAAATCTATATAAAAATATGTACCTTGAGTGGCCGAACTCAACATCCTTTGCCTCGTTACTAGAACGAAGAAGTGAAAGTCACTATGTAATTTCTCAATTATAAATAATTTTACAGATAGGTCCTTAAATAAACCTGAACTTAAATTAGACCTTTACCGGGTTCCAATGACCTCCCCGCAGCACCATAAAGCTAACCCTTATGAATTCATAAACGATTTTGACATAAAAGTAAGGCTTATTAAAATTAATATCGACCCGTACATAATGATTGAAATTCTCAACTTATATTTACTGAAAGTCATATCACAATCGACACACGTAACAATCCACAAAAAGGTATACAGTTCAGCTCCGATTTTGTAGCTTCCGGCCGAACGCCAACTTTATTCGGCTGTATAAAATAAAAAAAAAACAATAACGGCTGTGTTATTAGCAGTAAATGTTAAAATTAAATCACTCGCCATATACGATCGTCTCCTGCGAAACAATGGTCTGGTATTATAATTGCATTTAAATTAAGCTAATTTGAAGTCTAATGAGAAAAAAATGTATCAGCCAATACAATGACATTATAATTATTCTGATTTGAATATTTTTTATAGTAGGAACAACGTTATTAAGAATCTATGAAACAACTATATTACATTTATAATAGATACATAGAGTTTAAGTCGAGTCATACTTATCCATTAAAATGGAATGTAAAGCATGAAAAGGCGTATCAACAAATCAGTTTATTAAAAGTCACGCGCGCGCTTTGTGCTGAGCTCATCTCTGTTAATCTAACGTATAATTGATTACTCTATCTTTTCTCTATCTTTTAAACTATCGACCATTTCTAAATCTTTGTAATACTTGTATAATTTTATTTTGTTAAGTAAGTAACTATTTTCAACGGCACCTCTCGTTGAAGAAACCGTTTATTCACAGTCACGTGCGGACCCTTTGTCGCGCGAGCTCATCGCGTTAATCTAACGTTTAATTGGTTCATAGATACCTTTCATAGCATTTCGTCCAGTTCAGCTTTCTATTCTAACAGTTGTGACTCGTGCTAAGGCATATGACAATAGTGGTACAAAACTTCAAAATTTTAAAATATTGAATACAAGATTAAAATCTTTATTTCACTTTTATGCTAATGAAGTCTCTCCATAAATTTGAACTCTGTACCAGTATCTTTGTTAATCTTAGCACAATATTATACAGACGTTTTTATCCATCAGAATCCATCAACTCTTGTACCATCCTTTAATTCCCCCACGTAATAATTTTCCATTCATTCTCCTCTTTATGAATCATAATCTCTAAATCTCCGCCAATCTTGCGTCCTTGTCTTTTTAATGCAAATCCAGTGTTGTTCTCTCGCTTTAGTTCTTTTACCCCTTAAATCTAATCCGGGACATCCCGTGTGCCCGGTAAGGCGCTCAGAGCGTAAGCCGGCGAGCACACGCAGTAGGCACTCGCTGCATTATACATCGATTCATTCATATTAGTTTTATAAAGATTTTATTAAATTCAATCGCTAAATACACTAACTTCAATATACCTGATAAGAATTATTATAATAAATATAAAAGTTTAGGTGAAATTAAAATAATAAACTGAATATACGATAAAATTAACGAAAGAATTGAAGAATATATTAAAATTACTTGCATTTGAAAATTATTACACAAATTACTTAGGATTTGGCTTTTCTGATTAAAGATATCTTATAACGATCTTATCATTAGAACGATAGCATAAAAGTATCGATAGTACATGTAGAATTGTAGAAAATTATAAACTTTAGATATCGTACTGTAGTTCGCACAGCCAGTGCTGCCATTTCTACGCGTCGTCTACATTTATCTGATGATTATTCCCATTGAGAGAACGCGTACGCAAAAACTATTCAATTTTCCCATATAATTATAGTTTCATTTGACACACGCAATGGTTTTAAGCTCGTCGGTGTAGATTTTAAGATATATTGATATTTTTTTGTATAACAAAAGTAGACTCGCTGCATGTCATCCGCTTAACACTACATATTACCTGAATAACGTGAGTTAATATCGTTAACTATACTCACTCAGGTATGATCGTCACCTGGTATATTATTTCAAGCGATTTTAATTCTTATAGCTAAGGAATAACTTCGATATTGGTTTCTTATGATTGTTATTAAATTGTGCGTAAACGTCATGGAAGCGAAAGAAACGGTGGCAAGTTAATACCGAGCGCCTCTAATCGGGTGCTATAAATCATTATTAATTTCAAGTTTCTCGCCGATCTGCGATTAGCTAGCTGTTGCACAATGCCCTCGGATTATACCTCAGATATATATTTTGTCAGTGTAGGTAGGTACGTAGGTACCGTTGGGATATAAAAAAAAATGAAAAATTATATCTGTAAACTAACTTTGGTCCGCACTTTCACAAACTTTTTTTTATTTCGAATGTGGTATATTTTTAATTAATAATTTATTGTATTATTAAAAAATAAAATAACTTTAGAGTCGTTGTAAAAATAAATTGTACAATATCATTTATTCACAATATCTTCTTTTATTTTATTTCAAAATAATATAGTTGGTACGAGTAGAATAATATAATTAAAATATAGAGCATACCCCAGTGAAAAATACAATTAAATAACACTATATTTAAGAATATATACGTTTTTTCTTGATATTTGAATTACCATATCATAGTAAATACGTCAATAGTTTTACGGCAGTAAAATAAACTCGAGACATTGCTAATCTAGTATCTGGACAAGGACAACAATATTAGATTTTGTATCCTATTCATCCAACGTTTTTGAATTAATGGTGATTTTATTACTACAAATTAACATAATGTATAAATATGATGAATATATTACGTTTATCTCGTTCCAAATAAAAATCACGAAGCTTTATTAGGAACTATAGCACGGGCCACAGGCTGCTGAATTATGCATCTTCCAATTCAATTTTAAATAAATAATTAACAAGATTTTTCAAATGCCAATGCCACTCTACCGGTATTTAGACCGCTATATTTATAATATATACTTACAAGATATAAAATATATGTGTAGTTTTACTTAATATTGAACAATAAAAAATTGAATTATTATATTTTAAACCTTATTTGCTGACTGTACGTCGTTTTAAAGCCGGTTTACATTATAAGCCGATTTATTTTTTTAATGTTTCGTATTTTAGATAACAAACATTATTTATGTACGTGTGTGTGGAGAAAAAAAAAATCTAATATAAAAGTTAGATTTACTTATATTTATAATATTTTAATCCTCTTCATTGTAATACGAAAAAATACATTCAAAGTTAAACAACGAAATCGTTTGCTGTCCAATAAGACTTTAAACTATAATTTTTACCAAGTTAATAAATAATTCTACAAAATAATATAAGAATATTTTCTAAATTCAAGTAGATATACTACTTTACACAAGACCAAAAATTTTGCTTACATACTTCTAAAATGAAATTCAAAATTAATTTCAACGATTTGAAGCCCGAACTACTCGTAGAATATTCCTACATACAAAAATAAGCCACTCTACCATACATTGGGTGGATCTTGTATGCACCGGGGCGAGGGTAGCCCTGTTTTATCTCCGCGCGACACGAGGCTCATCCGTCCCGGATGATCCGGATAATCGGGCTACGTCCCAGTACGTGTATCGATTTATTCCACACCTATTCCTGCCCTTTTTCTCTTCATTTTAAAGTAAGCTTTCAACTAAATGTGAATTAATATGAGAATTATTTATTTATATGTTTTTGAACTATAGGTAGCTTTTTCTATTAATATTATTAGTAGTTTAACTTGTTTACTAAAAATACATGTTGCAGTTTTAAATCTATATGAGTATTAAGAGTATTAAATAGAAGAAAGAAGAAGTTTTAAGTAGAACTAGCAAATGCAAGTATGAGGGTCAAACGCTTTAGGTATATAGAAACTATGCTTTAACTGATAGAAGATAAAGTAGAATATGGAACGGATTTGAACTGCGCTACAAGGAAATACTCACGTGAAGAAGACAAAATTATTAATATTGCCATATTGTATAATTATATAATTATAATATAATATTGTATAATTTAGTACAATATTTGTTAAAATATACATGAAGTACAATAATATCAATATAAATCAGAAATTATAAAATATTAATAATCCTTTCGAATAATAATTACGTTATCTACAGAAGCCACGAGACAAATCGGCTTGGGATAATCCGGATAATCGCTAACCTTTGTATAAATATGATACGTATTTGGCATAAATGAAAATTACCTGTTTTGATTTTAATCATTATTCACTATAATATTTGATTTTAGTTATGACTAAGAATTTTCAGGTATATATAAAAAAGAATTTCGTAATTAAGCCGCTCTCCAATCCTAAATGTGACGGAAAGTGGGGGACGCTGTCTAAACACTAGGTTCCCCTCTGCCTAGCCCGCTGTGTGCGGGATACCTACAGCGTGAAGCTGATTTATTTTGTTATTTTATTTTAAATAAACTAAACAAGTAATAAATATATTAAATATGCATGTAGGNTAGAAGATAAGGAGCGATTTAGAACTACGCCAAAAGGAAATATTCATGTGTAGAAGACAAAATTATCAATATTGCCATAACATTGTATAATTTTGTACAATATTTGATAAAATATAAATGAAAACTAACTAATTATAAAATTTTAATAATCCTTTCGAATAATAATTACGTTATCTACAGAAGCCACGAGACAAATCGGCTTGGGATAATCCGGATAATCGCTAACCTTTCTATAAATATGATACGTATTTGGCATAAATGAAAATTACCTGTTTTGAGTTTAATCAATATTCACTATAATATTTGATTTTAGTTATGACTAAGAATTTTCAGGTATATAAAAAAAAGAATTATTTAATTAAGCCGCTCTCCAATCCTAAATGTGACCGAAAGTGGGGGACGCTGTCTAAACACTAGGTTCCCCTCTGCATACCCCGCTGTGTGCGGGATACCTACAGCGTGAAGCTGATTTATTTTGTTATTTTATTTTAAATAAACTAAACAAATAATAAATATAAAATAACTATATTAAATATGCATGTAGGGTTATTCAAACGGTCACTTCTACCATTAACTTTTTGTATTTCAGAGCTTCGCATGCGAAAATCCGTAATATTCCCGACCTCAGAATACAATCCAGATCCGACGGTCGAGTAATCCGACTTAGGCCTGATCCGTACAATGCATGTGTGTGTCACATACTCCTGCTTATACTATTTCATTCTGTCCGTGTGTGTGTGTTCGCCTGATCTTCTCTACCCGTGTTTGCCACATTTATGTTATACGAGGTTGACAAAGAAATACTAGATATTTGTAGGTATATATTTTTTGTTAATAGTTGAAAGTGTATTAAATTTAGCATTTTTTTAATATATTGTTGAAATATCTTTATTTCTATTTAACGTTTTAGTTTCTACTTAACTAACAAATTTGTGTGAATCTATAATATATTCGTACTAATAAATCTTGTAGAGTTAGACGTCTGTGCTTATGTTACGTACGACTAGGAGATATTGGATAATATATTGATACACGTTGAGTGTGGAAGATATTTGAAAAAAAAAAATATATTTATAAGAATTTTAAATTGTTATTATATATTGAAGTAGCGTTTTAATATATTGAATATCTCCATACATTCGAATCTAAAGTGTTAAGCGACTCATAGACGACCGTATTTAGATAAAGGTACAAGTTCGATACGTTAGTCGATGTTTCAAATTAAACAAATCTAAGTTTAAAATAATATCGAGGTCATCGATTTAATAAGTCAGCTTATATCTCAAAAAATTTTGTAATTCGATATTCTATTAGCTATAATATTATATAAAGGGGATTATAATAAATCCATAGCGAGTTATTCAACTAAATCCGGATTGGTGTAATCCCGTAGGAGATGTATCCGGGCGGGCAGCGGCTGCCGTCTAATCCTTTGATCCGGATCAAGAGCTGTACTTAGCCGTGCTAGGCTTTGCTCGTGCCACGCGTGTGTGCCTTACTTAGTCCATGTGAGCTCTCTTTGTTATAAGATTTTATTCTACCATTATAACTTTGTATTTTATTCTGTGGGATTTTAGATTTCTTTAAAGGTTTTGTGGAAATAAAATTGTCTAGTGCAGTAAGCTTAGCTTATATAAAAATATATGTTTAGTTTTCCATACTAATATAAACATAATATGAAACCATTAAGAATGATAGAAACGTTATACTGAAATGATAAATTCGAAAATGTGTTAATTAATTTTCAAATATTATATTTTAATAAGTTGAATGAAAATCGCACTTATGTCCAGTGAATAAAGTATAAATTAAATTTTGCGTGTGACCCGTTGTTAGAATAGTTAACCTAATCTTGTGGATAAGCGTATCGGATTAACTTCGTTGTTCAGCCACAATGTTTGTTTCAGAGTGCGAAAATATTTAATAACAAAACATAAATGTATTTTGTCTGTGTCTGTAAAGGCGACAGGTTATAGGTTCGATTCCCACTCGAGGGAATGAAATACTAAGTAGCTTTATCTTGCTCCACTTTGCTTCAGTATCGAGGCAGAGCGCAGCGTTGAGTTCAGCACCAGAAAGTGAAGTCCGCTCCTCACTTTCTTCTGTCTTTCTAAGTTATTACATTAGGCTAAAATTTATACTTCTATTTCGATACCTGATGGCTTGAACTAAAATCCAATTGAAATACTTAAAAATAAATGAACAAATTAAATTACATTTGACAAACACAATCAATAAAACAAAATAAATAACCATATTAATTATTATTCGTATTTATCGATCCATATAAAGGAGTCAAGGATTAAATCTCAAAAGGCACCGGGGAGCACCAGGGAGCGCCGGGAGGGTAGCTCCTTCATCAATCATTGGGAGATTATCTCGTGCACAGCCCAATTTGAGGCATGCATTCAGCTTAACGCACACCAACCTATAAGATTATACCACAGCCTATATTATACAGTCTTACCCTCGAGTTTCATTGCATCTTGGGAATTTTTAAAGACATTTTTATTATTTTTGTCATCTGTACTAATATTAGTGTTTGTTATTACTTCATTGTTTTTAATACTTGGTCTCGTTAAAAGTTAGACACTAAAATATTTATTTTTTCCCAAATGGGAATACAGTGTCTGTTGTCTTCTTCCTGGCATTAATCCCGGCTATTACCAGGGTCTGCCTTCCTACTCAACCTACTCCACTTTGCACGGTCTTTTGCGTGTGAAGGTCTGTTGTATTATAAAATATTCATTGTAAATACAATATAACTGCAGTAACTAAATATATTATATATGCTTAAAATATTATTTTAAGTAACACAATGTTATTAATACATATATTAAAAACATTAAAAAAATATATTCTTCCAAACAATTGCCCAATACCATATCAAATGCAAATCCTTCATTCTTTTGTTACTTTCTTAGACCAGGACAGCTTGCTTAAGCTTCGTCTCTATAGCCCTAAGCTGAAGGTTCAAAATGCTTTAACGTGGATCCCTATCGTAGTTCTTAATCCGCCGGCAACAACAGAGACGCAATCAGCTGAGCTGTTGATCAATCGATAAAAAATATCACATCATGTGGATGAAGCCGCGGCCGTACGGATGATCTCGACCATTTGTCAAGATGAGGCTTACGCTCCGAGACTGTAGGAAACTTGTTTTGATTTCAACTTTTGTTTGTATTAAATGTTTCCATGTACGCTTCTGTATAGTTTATTTGATTTTAATTCAAATTCAGTTTGTTTATTCTTTATTTTAAATATCTTAATTAAATACAATTATTACTAGTAATGAATTGAATTAAACGTTACTAGCTAAATTTTAGGCGTTCGGAGCCATAAAAACCATAGAAGTGAGACAAGGGGTTGATCGCAGCGTCTGGCTCGTGGGGCTTACAGCCCTTAACAAAATCTTAATCCTTACAAAGGGTTAGGATATTATCTTATTATACTCACAAGAAATTTATAAACCTTTAATTTTCCGCCTCTTTGAGATATTATGCTATAAAGTTTCTAGCATTATTACAAACCATTATTATATTTATTTATGTATCAAAATAGGTATTCTGTGCTATTTTTCTTTATTTTTATTGTTTTACATGTAATTAAAAAAACCCTAACTGCTATCACTATCTCACCTTGGCAAAGTGTTTGTAGCTCCTAAACTTCTAGACCGATTTTCAGAAGACACAGCTAAAAACTATTGCGATGAACAAGGCTTTCGATTAAAAGAAAACCGCACTCAAATCGGTTCATTAATTCAGGAGCTATGGTGCCACAAACAGACACACTGACAGCCACGTCAAACTTGTAATACCCCTCTTTTTATGTCTCTACGTAACACATTTCTAACTCGAATATTTAGAAATATGTAAGATGTCGAACTATTTTACATAAATAATGTAATATGATAAAGCAGGTGCTATCAATAATTCATATATCTGAGGCACAGATTAGCGCAGCTGCTTATGTCCCTCAGTAATCCGGTGACATGCAGAAACATAAATTTAGCTTCAATCGCCATCCAAAGCCCATTAATCGCGGATTCAGTGTGGACGCACCTTAAATGTATTCCCGTTCTGTAGGGATGTACCTATACTGTGTTTTAAAATTAAGATTTTAGTTAAAAAATCGATTTTGGACAAAATTATTTATGGTTACATTTTCCCTTTTTTTGTCATGAACACTTTGAATATTTATTACATATAATAAACCTACTAAAAAGTATAAATAACATTGAAAAAATATTAGATATTTTCAAATAAAAAAATAACGTTTTCAATTACAATATAAATACAATACATTAAAAATGCATCGATTCTACAGTTTAATTATAAATAACTTCTGTTAAATAAATATTTTCATAATAAATAATAAAACCCGTTGATAACCCTATCCGTTAAACCCACAACTAACATGCACACATCGGACTACGACCACTACCGGTGTATCTCCTGAGATCTGATAAGATTCAAATAAGGGATTAGAGAGGGACGCGGATAGGATTTGCGGACAGTGCTCGTGTGTGCGAGAGGGATGGGAGACTAGATTATCTCCCTACAGACCGCGCCAAGTGGCCGCACATCTATATGTACTTACAAATAAAACACTCTTTCAATGTCCAAGGAGTATTTGCTAAAAAAGGATTTTTTCGATATTTGATTTGTCAAAACAAGATGCTATTTGTTGTTAGTGCTTAAGTAACTATATGTAATATTTTAGTTTTCTTTTGTCTGTATATTCTGATATGAAATCTGCGTAAATTGTATAATATAAATAGTATATCCAAATCATAATTAGATCAGCAAAATTTATGTTATAGCTGTTGGAACTGGACTCAATTACTACTAAATATTTAAACCCCAAATGGCTTAAGCACTTAAATATCAATTTTGCACTATTATTTAGAATATGACAAATAAGTACAAGATTTTTAACTTGATACAGTTAATTGCCATAGTTATCGAAACTATTAATTAACTTAACTGATAAGCTAAAACTTATTTCACACATAAAATGCTAAAGAAAATTATCTTATCTTTGGTGATCTATGAATAGATAAATATAATTATTCTCAAGGTCAAACATCTGACCTCCATTTATATTTAAAAGTATATTAAATATAAAAACGAAGGCTTCGCCGGCGCGTGTTCTCTTGTAAAAGTTTCGAACTCAATCAGAGCTAATGCTTTTTATTCTTTTTACTAATCCTACGGCTTATCTTCGGTTTCAGTGTAAACCGAATGATTGTGCATGCTAAATTGAACTTTAACCAATAATATGTAGAATTGAAAATGAAATGTAGCGCATGTTAGGGGTTGCGAGTAGTCAATGAACCTCGCAATGGGGTAAAACCGCGACCTACCGTAGAGTTTGGGGTGTTGTCGAATGCTGTACAAATGTTTTCTTTTTGCTAACGTATTGACATATTCCCTATTTCAATGAAACATTAGATTCTTTCATCTTTTTGTAAACAAAATAAGTAAGGATTATAGTTCTTCTATAGATATATTGCATTTCGTAATTAAGTATGACAAATAATTACTTAAAGTTACGATCTAACTGGCTAGTTTTATTACTAGGTAAACCAAATATATGAACAGTATAGGTCCAGACGAGCTGGAGGTAGGTATGTACCATTAATACCATATATATAATATTACCTAAAAAAGTCTAGTCTAGTCTAGTTAAATCTTAAGCTAGAATAATATCACGAGTGAGCACATAATTTGGCACCAATATAGATCTCTAATTGTTTTGTCAGTGAAGTCGAGAACGCCGCGTTATTCAATATTGAACTTGGCTATTCAGCTTCACGCTGTTTCCCGCACCCAGCAGGGTAGGCCGAGAGAACCTAGTGTTAAGACAGTCCGTTGCACACTTCCCGCCGAATTCTGAAGGCATTGCGTGTTGAGTGACGGAACACAACGCCGCGCTTTGCCTCGACACCAGAGCGTAAAAATATTTAATGTTTCTTTTCCCCGAATCGAACCCACAACCTATCATGATCCTGTCGCGACCTCAAATATATCAAAGCCAATTCATATATATAGCTTATGAATTTGATAAATTAATGTAATTACTCTCTTCATTACGAAATGCGCCCACATTGTTTTTGTCTTATGAGTCGTTTGATGTATGTATCTCATCGTCTTATCCAATAAGTTAATGCTGTTGATTTTCCCCACCTTTGATTTCTTTCAAGGTATTAGATACAGCGCCAATATTATCATGTGGAATAAATTGGCTTTAGTTATTTAGGGGGGTCGCTTTTCGATTTACTTTGACATGTACATAATATGTATTTATTTATATTGAAAGTTTGATATATCTTTCTCTTTAGTGAACTGTATGTAACAGCAAACAACCAGCCAAATACAAAATGTAACTTTGCAAGCTCCCAGTCAACACGAATTGCTTGAATTAACTTCAATTTAGCATACAGTCTCTCGTGTCTTCCTCAATTGCCCGCAGAAAAACACCTATATCTTCAATCATAATGCCTCATGAACGTGTCAAAATTAATTCTATCACAGACTCTCTTGGCACGTATGTAATTTACAAACTAGATCTGATATTTTTTTTCTTTATGAATAAGGCCAATTGTGCAGCAGGGATGTGCGCCTGTGAAACGCAGCGTTGAGTTCCACCTTCAGAATACCTTCAGAATTCCATGGAAAATAGGCAACGGAATGTCTTAACACTAGGTTCTGCCTACAATTTTTTGTGCGGGATAAAGCGTGAAACAAAAAAAAGAATATCAATATATTTTGGAAATACTATGTTAATAATAAGTCGTAATAAATAGATCATATATTTTAATCCATAATTCGCGTGCGTTTCATCCAAATTAAACGATAATCTCCACCTCTCCGCCTCGCCCGTAGCCCGCGCTTGAGCCAGATTTCAATAGAGAATAATCTCACCCTAATGAATCTCCAATCCGGATTAACGTACGCCTATAATGGCTGAACGTCGGCCGCTGCAAACGACCGGATAAAGCTTAGAAAAACTCCAATTATATTGGTGCATTCGAGGGAGTAAGCAAGCTTGCAATGTTGAAACTGTTTTCTACAACGTATACGTTCACTAATTGTTTAAAAACGCTTAAATATTCCTTGTCTTTATATATGGTGAGTATATAACAATAGAAATTATATGTGCAAGTAAAAGCAAGAACAAATTAAATAAGTTCTAAATCCATACCTTTCATACCTATATTATAAATTCGAAAGTAACTCTCTCTGTCTGTCTGTCTGTCTGTCTGTATTTTACGCAATCAGGGCCAAACCACTAATTTTATTGTGAAAAAATACTCATATAGAGATACTTGAGGATCTCGGGATGAATATAGGATATTTGACATGCAATTTATTCCGCCATGTTAATAACAACCGTCGCGTTGCTAAGCAACGATTTGCAAAGTTTGTTGTTAGAAAACGTCACCCAAAATGAGCTCGCTTAACGCATCTCTCTATTGAAAACTGAAAATAATTTCATAAATATATTTAATAAATATTCGTATAGTTCAAGCGGGCGTAGCCGCGTTCGGGTCCACTAGTGTTTAATGCTTTCAGATAATTTAATGAAAATATTTAAAATGCTCATTTCAGGTATAATTGGAGGAATAATCTAATTCGGATATGTGATTTCGTCCAATAAATTGTAAAGGCCGGATAACACTGGGCTAATCCCATTGGCGAGCATTAGGAAGGCTTTGTGCGGACAGATCGCGCTCGCACGCTGAAATTACCTAGCAATTGGTAACCGAGCCGAATTGCCTACGGGCTCAGCTTAAATCGGCTGTAGACACTTTTATTGCCGAGATGAAATCCCGCTGACCCAGACTCAGTCGGACCCGGACTCAGCCGGATCCGGACTCAATCGGACCCACCTCCGCGTTATCCCGGCCCCCCCTTAATCCCGGATTTGACGTCGCTTAATCCGAACCCATGTCGGATATCGCGTCGACACAGGCGCTCTCCACACTCTTGTGTTCTATATTGATTCTGGATTTTATTTTGCCTATCTATATACCTATATAGGTGTACTCGCGTGTACGGACGCTACATATATACAAACACATACAAACGGACCGACCTTTTTGCGGATTCAACCCGTTCTCATAAAGTAATAATGCAGTTTTATTATGATGAAATAATTCAATCTCGTCAAGAATAATCCGTAAGTATCATTGTGTCGCGGGATTGAAATGCATCGCGCCCGTAAATATTCGGATATTTGGGCTCAATGATGATAAAATTGTATGAAGCAAGCAAAAAATGAGCAGATTAATTTGTGTTTTCATTGGGTGGTGCGTTGTGCGAGAAATTGAGTGCCCGACGAGCGGCGACCGAATGAAAATGATCTTTTCGAGTTACTTTATTCTGTTGGATTGTCATTTTAAAATTCAATAATTGTTTCCAATATCAAAATTAAGTTGTTAAGTCTTTATATTCGAATATTAAATAACATACAAATGTATATTGCTTTATACAACATCGTATATATGATATACTTCTGACCAAATTACATAAAATAGAATTCCTTATTTCTATTTCCGCGTCTGTTAATAAATAATTTTAATTAAAAGATCCACAGCGGATTTTAAACGCTAGGTACATTTGCGTCGCGCACATAGGATTTTGTGGAAATTGTGTTTAGAAGCCAAAATTATATTTGATGGTGGAGTGAATAGTCGCCTATTCCCATTTTAATGAGGATTATAGTTTCTAGTGCATTTAGAGCACTTCGCGCGGTAAAATTAATTACTAAATCGAGTCTGTCTGTGTCGCGCCGCCCCCCCTTCCGCCCTCCTTCTAAATACAGTGCGTTCAAAGCGCCGCTCTCACATTTGCACGCAATTTGCCTCTTCGCTAATCTAATCCCCTATTTATAATGATTGTTTTCCCGATTCGTGTCATATAGGATATATAAATGCTTAGATGGGCAGTGACGCAGTGGTGGTATTGTGCAGGGAGGTTTAGGTGGTGGTCATTATGGGTTCGATTTTAAAGAATATTTATTTTGTATCTATGATATATATTTCCTTGACATAATTTTATGAATTATATCGATTTCGAACGTCAGCTCGCTTTTTACAATTTATCGATTTTTTTTTAATTAAATTAAGTGAATCTGGCTACGAGATGTCTATTTAAATACAGGCACCCTCTTTAATATTACATATTCTATATGAAATATGATTATTTTGTATTTCAACAATAATATATAGTGACGTAAAAACTAATTCTATAATAGAAAACATTATAATTCTCAATCGTTTATAATCCGCCAAACGTCCAACGGTTAGTACCGAGATCAAAGTATACATTCAAATTAGTATCCCGAAATCACTAATGACCTGCACTCGCAACTAAACATTAGCACTGTTTAGGTGATAATGCCGCTAAGTCCGCGTCCACACTGGGCGGTATTACGGCGCGGTGTTAATTAGTTGCGTAGTGTGGCCGCGGCCTAACAGGCTTTTAACTTTTCAAATGCGTTCATTAAGTGCACACAGATTATTTGGTCGCCATTCCGACCGCTATTGATTTAGAATTATGGAGTTTCGGTTCGCTAATGTTTCGTCCGTTTATCTGTTGCGTTATATTATAGGCGATTTTCCGAAATTTCCAAAACTTCGTGTGTTTTGATTGAATTTGATTGATTTATTTGTATTTTTATCTATTCCAAAAATCCAATCAGCTTCACGCACTAAAGCAGGGTAAGCAAAGGGAACCATGTGTTAACTAGTTTCAACACTCCGTTCCTCACTTTCCACCGAATTTTTCGATTTGTGTTGATTGACGAAAGTCAACGCCGGTTTTTACCGTGGTGCCAGAGCGAAGAAATGAAAATATTTTTACATAATTCTTTCCCCAAAATAGAGATCGAACCCACAGCAAATAAAAATTCTATTGGAAACTAGTTTAATAAATCTTAACATAGAGTAATTCATGTATAGCTATTCCACTCTTATGTAAACTATTGTATCCGTTAAAGGCAAAGTTGAAAACAAAATTGTTTCTAATCCAATATCCAGTCGTAAGCTCACAATCGAGTTACCTCTCGATTACAGAGTTGACTCAACTTTTTGCTAAAAGCCCTAGCTTCTGTTACTAATGAAATTTATGAGCCAAATGTTTGTCATTAGCTGTGTGACATGTGACATTGTAAAGGTTTTTTTTTAACGCGAAGGTCGCGGATTCGATTTTCGTTTGATTATTATTGCTATAGAGATCCTCATGTGGTTGACGCGTAAGGACGTTGTGGCCAACCAGCAACCTTTACGTGCTTCCAACATATTGTGTAAAACATAAATTAAAATTCTATGGCTCTACACTATACAATATAATTTGAATATTGCTTCCATTAGCTTAGTTATTTAACATTTTCGTATTATTCTCAAGGTTTTCCTTTATAACTAATATTTGACCTTTAANCCACTGAATTTTTCGAGACATTGTGTATTGATTGGCGAAAGACAACGACAGCCTTTTGCCGTGATGCCAGAGCGAAGAAATGAAAATATTTTTACATAATTCATTCCCCAAAATAGGATCGATCCCTACCCACAGCAGAAATTCCATTTGGAAACTTATAAATTTCAAAACTAGTATAATAAATATTAACATATAGTAATTCATGTATAGCTATTCCACTCTTATGTAAACTATTGTATCCGTTAAAGGCAAAGTTGAGAACAAAATTGTTTCTAATCCAATATCCAGTCGTAAGCTCACAATCGAGTTACCTCTCGATTACAGAGTTGACTCAACTTTTTGCTAAAAGCCCTAGCTTCTGTTACTAATGAAATTTATGAGCCAAATGTTTGTCATTAGCTGTGTGACATGTGACATTGTAAAGGTTTTTTTTTAACGCGAAGGTCGCGGATTCGATTTTCGTTTGATTATTATTGCTATAGAGATCCTCATGTGGTTGACGCGTAAGGACGTTGTGGCCAACCAGCAACCTTTACGTGCTTCCAACATATTGTGTAAAACATAAATTAAAATTCTATGGCTCTACACTATACAATATAATTTGAATATTGCTTCCATTAGCTTAGTTATTTAACATTTTCGTATTATTCTCAAGGTTTTCCTTTATAACTAATATTTGACCTTTAACGATCCGACAAAATGGATGAATTTAAGCTTATCTAAAATAAATAATTTACTAAGAATAAATACTATTTTTGATGTAATCATGTAGGTACATGTCATACAGAATGAAACTGAATGCCTCGTACACTGTATGCAGATAGCAATTTGAGTTAAATGGAAACGACTTCATTGGAAATGTCAACGAAATGGAATTTTGGGTGACGATAAATTAAAATTACATTATAAATGTCAAAATGTTAAGTAACTTATAATAATAAACGTTAAAAAAGCTTTGATCTTTTTCCTGTATAGGCAGGCTGAGACCGGTAGAACTTCATATTGAGACACCTCGTTCTCCACTTTTTCTCGAATTTAATACAGAATTTCATAAACTTAACGCTTCGCTGTCGTGATAGTGCGGAAAACTAAAAATAACATATTATTTTTTAAGCGATATTCGAATCCCCAACCAGTCTTTACGGTCAGTTTCTTTCACTGTGCCACGATAGTTTCTACAAACATTGTTTAAGTTATAAATTAAGTAAACAACACTAAAGTACAATATATACCTAGTATGATATATTTATGTATCTGTCTTGTCTTGCGGGTAAAGCCGGCCTAATCCACGTCCGATCCAGAGCCGTAAGACGCCGCTTGTTGCTCGCCGGTGGGGCTTCCTACGTGTACACTGTGAGGAAAACTTCATATAGGAATTATATGGGAGCAATGATTTCTTACTTGTTGTTTATATTTAATAACGCGGCAAATTGGTTTTAATTTTACTGTGTAAAATATATTGTATTTGAGGTATTAATATTCCTATTTTTTTATTGATATTAATATTTTTAAGTTTTACTCTTTCTAGCAGTAAGGTAGGGAGACAGAACCTGGTAACTTATTGTAAGCCTAGGTAACGGAATGTCTTACACTCTGTCCCCAATAAGGCACTTGCGTTCTCACTTTCCACCGATTTATGAAGTCGTCTCCGAGCCTAAAATAAAGTAATTGAGTTGTTTATTATTATTTTAATAACGATAATAAGTAACTGACCAAGGCTCCAATTTTCCCCGATTTAACAACTTATCCGACTCCCCAACGGCCTAGGCACCGCAGGATTTAGTTAAGCGTCGGACGCATATCGTTCCAGATTAATTATTTATGGATGGGCCCCCTTCGCCCGCAGGGTGAATTTAGTTCCCAGACGGTTCTCCGGTTTCTCTCATGCAAAGTACATGTCTTAAACCGAAATTGGTGGACAAAGTTAAATATTTACGAATAGTATCTATCTGGGAGTCATTAAAGTCGCTTTTCCTCTATATGAATAATTTAAAGGTCCTTTGTCTTCATTGTCCGGCGTAAAGATCCCAGGGCTTGCGATGACCACCTTGTCATGGCGAGCTTCGCTTTAAATCTACGTTGCATCTTTGCCGTAGGTAATCGTTTAAGCCCGGCTCGTCGGGGGTTGCCGAATAATGAAAATCTATTCATAGCTGTGTTAATTAAATATTGTCTTGTCTATTTTCCTGGAAAATCAATAGTAGTGAAGGCCAGTCTTAGCGCAGGGAGTGTGTGACTGTTAATGCAACAAGTTCCGGGTTCGACCCTGATCCTCACTCGAGTAAATTTGCTCTGGTGTCAAGCCAAAACGCGACGTTGAGTTAAGCCACTCAACGCACAATGTCTCTAGAATTCGGAAAATGGGGAGCGGAGTGTTCTATCACTAGGTTCCCTTTGCTGTGTGCGGAATACAGCGTGAAACTAAAAATAAATCAATAGTAGCTATAGGCAGCCCTCCGTTGAGTATCGAGTTATGTGACGTTTTAATCCTTAAGGCGTAGCAAAGCACGTAATATGTAGAAACCTTCTTAACCTAACAGGATTATCGTGCAGAGGCACCCATTTCAGGGCCGGATCACTCCTCACCATCGGCGCGGCTAAGGCACAGATTTTATTACACAAATGAGATTAATACACGAACGCACACTACGTTACGTAAGTAGGCTTCTAAATTATATGTTCGCTATTCGCTCGTTAAACAAGGACAAGTCAAAGTCGAATACATTTGTTACGAAGTCTCACACGGATACGAGAGTCGTAGCGTCGATTGTGAGATTTTCCAATGCTCCAAGGACTGTATGATACTTTTGCGATGTCAATTAAAATGGAAACAGGTGGGGCGCCCTCAAAAAGACTATTTGTAAACTGGAGACAATCGTCTCTCCGTAACTGACAAACGATGGCACGATAGCGAACGTCTAAACCGAGCTTTTGAACTTCTTTGACGTGGTGGAGTCGATAAGCGTACCGTACGAAGTATTGTGCTCGTAGCGATCCTAACAATGGTGTTCATTTCGCGAGTTTTCACCCAGTCGTAAGTGGGTAAATGTGTTAGCGATTGACGAGGGACGGGACAAAAGGCTGAACGACACACCGCGCGTATTCTCTGTAACTTGCCGCAACACCAGCTAAGATAATGATGACGTTTCCTTCTACCACCCCATGTTTAGTTCTGTTGGTAAATTAATTAGGCCTCGTTCTCATTGTGAATAGCATATCTTCTACGTATTTTATTTGAATAATATTATTTTTAACTATAGTTGAATATTTAAAATATTCAACTCTGTTATTTATTTTTAAAATAATTTATGGTATATTTATAAACATTAACATTTAGGTATAATATAGCCAATAGCTAGCATTTATTAGCCATTAGATCATATTTTAAATAGGTCACTCAATAAGGGAGTGTATTAATTAAAACCTCGGATGTATGACAGGAGGTGACGCCCACACTTGTCTAGGGGGACAACATCAAGTTGTCATGGAATCAGATAAATTGATCATGTAACTTTTGTTAAGGAGATGAATTATTTTCATTCCCCTTGGGTTTTGATTCTATATGACCTCAATATTAATTCTATAGAATTTAAATTTAAATTTGCTATTTTTCTTAACCATCGTTGCCTATTTAATAATAATAATAACTTAGACATTAGTTAACTCTTTACGTATATTTATAACCTGCCATTCACGACATGTTTTTAAATCTCATATGCTTCTAAAATGTGTGGTTATCTAAAAACTTGTTTTGTTAATCTGTTAATTATAATAAATGGTATTGAATATAAAATATCTAAGAATACTACTTCATTATAAGTTTCAAATTTATTAAAGATTTTTTATCTGTCATGTAAATTATGTAATAATTAAGCGTCAAATTTAAATAAAAAAATATATAATTTTGCAACGATTAAAAAAAAATGCCAAATTGATACCATTGGAAAATAAACTTTTGTGCCATATTCCAATGACGCAACTACTAACAATAAATATTTCTCGATTTTTGTTGAATCTTTTTTATTTAGGAGATACCATTATCATTTCCATATCAGAACGATATTCAAGGTATTATAGACTTGTTATCCAGTAGATTATTATTTATATTACAAATATTAAGACGCGTGTTTGCGTACGAATGTATAATAAACATATAAATGAAATGGCACGTGGCTACTATTAGTATTGGAAATTTAAATATTTAAAATTAAAACTTGTTAAAAGAAATCAAAACAAGAATAATATTACAAAATGGAGGATTCAGGGCTGGACTCGCGTCTGGATTGACTGGTCTATTATTTTTAATGTTAAAATTATAGTAGAAACATTTTAATTATTTAGATTAAAGTATATTAATCTATATTCTAATTCGGAATTCTGTAATTTTAGTCATTTCGGTGAGGCCATGGACAACACCTCCATATAATTTTATAGATCATCATGCCTTTGTCAACACGAATAATATTAATTTTCTTACCTTAACTTCTCAAATTAACTGTAATTAATTAAACGAAAAATGAAAACTGTATCGTGATTATATATGACAAATAATGAATTATTCGATATTCTATGCATAAATCAATGCATATTTGTGACAATATAATAAGATTTTCTATACGAATACTCGTGAATTTTAACATGTTTAAATTAATTTTGCTTGCGCTTAATTAATTTTATGATATTTCTATTCAATTTATTGATCAAAGATTGATCTAATTCAATAATAACATTTTAAACATTAAATTTTCCCCTGATGACAATTATTAAAAACCAACGGGCTTAATTGTTTAATTATAACTGACTCTACATTCGATGATTGTTCGTTCGTTTTTACTAAAAAAAACGACTACTATTAAAACTAGATACTATTTAAAATTCTCATTTCCCTGGTCTTCTTAGATAAGACACAGCAATTGATATCTGAATTTCCTTTCCCAGTACAGAAAGCGTGGAAGGTGAATATCATTAGGTTTCTCTGTCTATTTTGTTTTCTATCTCTTTGAAAAAACAGCTTCACGCTCTTTCCCGCGCAGCAGATTAAGCTGAGAGAAACTAGTGTCTAGATACTCCATTATACATCGTATATATGCTGCATATCTATATTATAACTATCACTTGTCAAAATAAGTAAATAGAACTTAGACCTGAAGGGTTAAAATCTTAACAGGTTAGTGAATGTTAGTCGACAAGTACATGTATTGTTTGGCTTAGAATTAGTCCGTCTGCGCTGGCCAGGTGAAAGTTTTGGGGTCTGTAAGGGGATTAGTGGGCGAGCTTAGACGATAGCCAGCCATACGTCACCGGTCCTCACCTCACTGTTTTGATTAGTTAATATAACATGAAATTTATTAAATAAAAATAATTAACTTAATAGTTATTTTTTTAATTTAAAAATAACTATTAAGTTAACTTTTTACTTGTAAATATATTTAAAAATAGCAATTGTTAATATTTCTAATATACTATTGCTTAAATGGATGGATTTTCATTAACATTTTAATTATGTTGAAACAATTAAATCAAAATATTTCCTTCAGTATATCTATTTATCATTAATTTTGTAGACGTAATTTTCATACTTTCATATAAATTACCTAATATTAGATATTAAATCTAATGTCAAAGCATTCACACACTAACCGAAGCAGTTAATAAGCTATTTCCAATTCATTATACGCTTCTTACAGGTTAAATGGCTGTTATCTAACGATAAATAGGCATGTTTTGAACTTATATGTATCTATGTTTAATTCCATAGTGATGGGAGTATTTAAAAAAATTGAGTTAAACACAAACCTGCTTTATAATATATTATAGTACGAGTAAATTACGTAAAATGTTACATTTAATATTAGTTAATTCTAAATATTTATATTATAATACTAGAGGACGCGCGCAGCTTCGCTTGCGTATTTAGGGGTGAATTCTAATAAACCATGAAACATGAGTTCAGTGATATATTTTTAAGAGTCTAAATTTCAAATTTTACAAAAATCGGTGGCGATTTGAAGATTTTCCATACAAACTTTCAACCCCTTATTTGCATCCTTAGGGGGTGAATTCTAGAAAACCATGAAACACATATTCTATTAAATATTTTTTAAGAGTCTGAATTTCAAATTTTATAAAAATCTGTGGCGATTTAAGAATTTTTCCATACAAACTTTCAACCCCTTATTTNTAGCCAGCCATACGTCACCGGTCCTCACCTCACTGTTTTGATTAGTTAATATAACATGAAATTTATTAAATAAAAATAATTAACTTAAAAATAACTATTAAGTTAACTTTTTACTTGTAAATATATTTAAAAATAGCAATTGTTAATTTTTCTTAATATATTGCTTAAATGGATGATTTCATTAACATTTTAATTATGTTGGAACAATTAAATCAAAATATTTCTTTCTTTATATCTTTTTATCATTAATTTCATATACGTAATTTTCATACTTTCATACAAATTACCTAATACCAGATATTAAATCTAATGTCAAAGCAGTTAATAAGCTACTTCCAATTCATTATACGCTTCTTACAGGTTAAATGGCTGTTATCTAAAGATAAATAGGCATGTTTTGAACTTATATGTATCTATGTTTAATTCCATAGTGATGGGAGTATTTAGAAAAATGAGTTTTGAATTAAACACAAACCTGCTTTATAATATATTAGGGTACCAGTAAATTACGTAAAACGTTATATTTAAAATTAGTTAATTCTGAATATTTATATTATAATATAAATATTTATTTACAGATTGGTGATAATTTTCACGACTGGTCTCTAAATCATAATGGAATATGTATGATATAGAGGCCAGTCGTGGCAAGCGTGTGACTAAAAACGCGACAGGTTGTCTATTTGATTTCCACTCGAGGAAATGTAAAATTTTATATTTTCATTTCTTCGCTCTGGTGAAAAGGTATCGTTGACATCCGTCTCCATTCGGAGGAAAGTTTGTTAGCGGAATGTGTTAACACTAGGCTCCCTCTGCCCACCCTGCTAGGAAACGTCTGCTTGTGGCAACTGAAAAATCCTTTACAATATAGTATATAAGACCATAATTTTCATCACCATAAATACTGGACTGGACACACTTGTTCCACTAGTGCTCGTGCACAATCAGCACGTAAAACATTCGGTACGAGCACGCGATTATCTTGTATTTGCTAGGTTTCAGGTTTAGGTAGCGCTAAGTAGATCACCACTCACGAATGGGCCGCACGCGAATCCTATTGAGCCAGTCAGTCATTCCAGTCATACAAACATATCTATTTTTTTAATCTCGTTTACGTTGTGAGTGGAAATATTGTTGGGTATTATTTATAGCAATTGTTAATTGTGTTGAGGGCATTTGATTAGGTAGAACGATGATTGTGGAGTTTTTAGTCTGTCAGTTTGTGAATATACATTTTAATCGAGGAAATGCCTGTATTTAGTTATTTTTGTTTAGCTTCACGCTGTATTCAGCATGTAGCAGGGTAGGCAGAGGGAGGCTAGTGTTAAAACACTCAACTCTCCACTTGCTGTCGAATCCTGGAGGCGTTGTTTGATGAATGGCAGAAATCAACGCCACACTTAACCTCGACAATAGAGCGAAGAAATGAAAATATATTAACATTTTTATTTTAATATATTTTCTTCGAGTAGGCATCGAACCCACAACCTATCGCGTTTACTCTTATGTCCTTGTGCTACAATTGACCTCAATATTATATTATTTATTTATATTTTCATGTTAGAAAAAGACTACGCGATTTATCTACTCTATAATAAGTTGAAAATAAAGAGCGCTTATTCTTACATTTTATTTTCTTTTGCATGCACAGCATAGTAATAAAAAAAAACTTAGTGCCATAACACTCCGTTCTGTTTAGACTTCATTTATTAAAAGAAACTTACCATAGATACTATCAGAAGATTATAAAATAAGTTTATTTATGATGTAAAGAAACGGCTTCTTAAGAATACGATTTCGCAAGACCGCTAATTGCTATCCATATTATAGTTCTATTACAGTAATCACTATGGTAATAGACGTATTTTAAAAGAAATTCCTCACTGATTACCTTGTTACTAAACAAAGATTATGCATGTAATTAGAATAATACAAGTTATAATTTGTTGTCCGACATGGCGCAGTGGTTAAAATTATAGTGGGTTTGGAGAAGTGCTATAATTATTTAACCTAATTTTGTAGTTAAGGAGCTATATTTTTTTCATGTTCTTGAAGCACCTGCTGTATATCTCGAGGTAGAAAGAAAAGAGAGAGAATAAATGATATGCTTCTAGAATTTCTAGATTTAAGTATTTTCTTTTCCATGTTTTGGTATCACATAGTGTGATGTTGACTTCAGACATTTAGGAAGAAATATCTTAAAATAAGGTGGAAAGCGGTGAGATCGGTGTCTTAACTTTCTCTCCGCCTACTCTGCTAAATAAGAGAATTTCTTTTTGTAGCAAAATATAAATTAACCCAAACATAAATTAGACAAAACTATTAACTGATTACCTACTCGTATAATAATATAATCTATAATACTCCACTTGAAAGTAGATAAGATCTTTAATAATTTTAATATCATTTATATCTATTATTATCTTTAAGTAATCCAAAAGGCACTTCATTTATAGGAAAATCTCGATTTTTACGATATAATATAATTGTTAGAATAATGTTATATGTTGATGCTTTAAGTATGATAATTACATTAAAACTTCTGTGAGACGAGATCTGTAGTGGGTTCTATTCTCACTCAAGGAAATTAAATATCAAATATTCTCATTTCTTGTCATCATTTGTCGGTCAAGCGTGGTGATGAGTTCCGCCACTCAAAACGGGATGCCTCGAGAATTCGGTGGAAAGTGGAAAGCCAAGTGTCTTAACACTAGGCTCCCTCTACCTACCCTACCCTAGTGTTAAAACACTCTGTTCCCAACTAATAAATACAAGCAGAAATAAAAGTTACGGAATAAATTTGTAGTCTTGATTAATTAATTTTGTTATAGCATTTTTAAATTTTTTTTTCNGCGAATCCTATTGAGCCAGTCAGTCATTCCAGTCATACAAACATATCTATTTTTTTAATCTCGTTTACGTTGACGGTGGAAATATTGCTGGGTATTATTTATAGCAATTGTTAATTGTGTTGAGGGCATTTGATTAGGTAGATCGATGATTGTGGTGTTTTTAGTCTGTCAGGAAATGCCTATATTTATTTATTTTTGTTTAGCTTCATGCTGTATTCAACATGTAGCAGGGTAGGCAGAGGGAGCTTAGTGTTGAGACACTCAACTCCCCACTTTCTGTCGAATTCTGGAGGTGTTGCGTTATGAGTGGAAAAAATCAACGCCACACTTAACCTCGACTCCAGAGCGAAGAAATGAAAATATATTAAAATAAAATAAATATTTTTATATATTTTCTTCGAGTAGGAATCGAACCCACAACCTGTCGCGTTTACGCTTATTTTATCTTATTATTGTGCTGCAATTGGCCTCAATGTTATATTATTTATTTATATTTTCATGTTAGAAAAAGCCTACGCGATATTTACTTTATAATAAGTTGAAAATAAAGGACGAAATATTCCTACAATTTTTTTTCTTTTCCCTGTATAGCGTGATAATCAAAAAAGACCTAGTGCCATCACACTCCGTTCTGTTTAAACTTCATTTATTAAAAGAAACTTACCATAGATACTATCAGTAGATTATAAAATAAGTTTATTTATGATGTAAAGAAACGGCTTCTTAAGAATACGATTTCGCAATGACGCTAATTGCTAGCCATATTATAGTTCTATTACAGTAATCACTATGGTAATAGACGTATTTTAAAAGAAATTCCTCACTGATTACCTTGTTACTAAACAAAGATTATGCATGTAATTAGAATAATACAAGTTTTAATTTGTTGGTGTCCGTTATGGCGCAGTGGTAAAGATATAGAGGGTTTGGAGGAGTGCTATAATTATTTAACATAATTTCGTAGTAAAGGGGCTATATTTTTTTCATTTATCTTCAGTATATCTCGAGGTAGAGAGAAAAGAGAGAGAAAGAAATAATTGAGATGCTTCTACATTTAACTGTTTTCTTTTTCATGTTTTGAACAAGTGTGATGTTCACTTCAGACATTTAGGAAGAAATGTGTCTTGACTTTCTCTCCGCCTTCTCTGCTAAATAAGAGAATTTATTTTTGTAGTAAAATATAAATTAACCCAAACATAAATTAGACGAAACTATTAACTGATTACCTACTCGTATAATAATATAATCTATAATACTCCACTTGAAAGTAGATAAGATCTTTAATAATTTTAATATCATTTATATCTATTATTATCTTTAAGTAATCCAAAAGGCACTTCATTTATAGGAAAATCTCGATTTTTACGATATAATATAATTGTTAGAATAATGTTACATGTTGGTACATTAAGTATGATAATTATATTAAAACTTCTGTGAGACGAGATTCGTAGTGGGTTCTATTCTCAGTCGAGGAAATTAAATATTTAATATTCTCATTTCTTCACGGTGGTGTCAGCCAAGCGTGGTGTTGAGTTCCAAGTTTAGAATCCAGCGGAAAGTGGAAAACCGAGTGTCTTAACACTAATCTCCCTCTACCTACCCTACCCTAGTGTTAAAACACTCTGTTCCCAACTAATAAATACAAGCAGAAATAAAAGTTACGGAATAAATTTGTAGTCTTGATTAATTAATTTTGTTATAGCATTTTTAAATTTTTTTTTCGAACGAAATGAAAATGATTATTCCTTCCAGTAGTTCTTAATGATATATAGCCTAGACTATATTAATGTATGTAAACTTCATCACATTGTCAGAAAACAGTTATTTTAATTAATCGTGAAATATTATATTATATTTATATTAATATATTCGGACACTATAAATATTAACAATTTATTAATTAATACAACTAATAAATTATACGTTCTTTATTTTAAATAAAAAAAAATATTTTAAAAGCTTTTAAATCCGTCGTCTCATCAGTGTACTAAGTAAACTTAATACTTAAGTTTAAGGTTAAAATTCACACTACTTGCACGGCGTTTGACATCAAATCCTTTGTTAACTGAAGTCCTCTCCCTCCTTTCTTCCCCCCTTACTCCTAAGCTAAGCCTAACGTCTCTCTCATACAATCTAATTGCTGTTTTATGTTACCTAATGAGCATCGCACTCAGCTTGGTAATTTACTGTACAAGTTCTTCAAATGATTAACGTTCTAGTTAGAGGTGTCTTTCTTATCTACTTCGTTGTAAGGTTTAAGCTTTATACGATAGGATTGAGTCATTTTTGTTTAAATATCGCTCGTTTTATAAATATAATGAAATTCTTTTAAAATTTAGTCTTTGTTAGTTAAAATATAGTAGTTAATAGATTTTAGATATTTTCTAGGTATATCTCCATTATCCACAAATAAAAAAAGTAATCGATAAAACACATTTTTATATTTTTTTAATTTAAAATAATTGTATACAAATGATATTAGAAAAATTCAAACAAACAAAATCGTAAACTATTATAAAATTAGTATATATATCTACATATTGAATAGAATTGCAAAACATAGAAATTAACCGTGGGAACTATCGAAGCCAAAATATAAACATTTAAATTAGAAAATACGATATTTACAACCGAACACACCAGTGGAGGTGATGAATGTTGAAATATACGAGTGTTAAAGCTTAAGATATAAGATAGAATATCCAATTTTTCATTTTGGCCGCAACATCTTCTCTAATCTGTATAACTTATAAGGCTTAGCTATTAATATAAACGCGAGCCACTATGCTCGGATAATATTTTATGTTAATTCGCTAAACATGTTAAATGATATCTAATTAATGCTAGATTTGTTGCGTAAGCGCAAAAAAATTACGACATCTTCGATATTTTGTTCATATTTCTATGTAAAAAAAACTTTTTACAAAAAACAATAATAATCATCTGCTATTAAAAGTATTATTAAAATTTAATAATGTAAAGTTTGAAATTTAATAGTCTATTTCACAGATATTAATAAATTCCACACCAAAGCCAGGGCTTTAACTGACCAGCAGACCCGCAGTAGGAATCCCAACGAAATCTCAAGTAATCCACGCGCAATATCAGAGCATAGGTGCTAACCTAGAGCCACCCTCGAAATCTCACCGACTAAACAACTTGCCGACTAAAACTATTGAAAGTTACTTTACGCGATTACCGTGGACGGGAATTTTAGTCTATTTTAAAGGTTTACAACTTTCCCCGGTAAGCGCGAGTAGTTAAAAGATTATTTGTGTTGCCAAATTTATAATTTTCTAAAGCCCGTGTTTGGTAAGCCTCGGATAGTGTTATGTAAATTCTGCTCTTCCAGAACCCATTGTTTTCTATAAATACGGTAAATCAATTGTTTATATCGCCGTTAGGTCTGTATTATTTATTTTAATTGTCTTAAATTCAGATAAAAAGATTTCTGTTTGTTCTGCCTTAACTACTGAAGCATGAAAGGGGTAGCTAATAAAAAAGTATAAAAGGGTTTCAAATTGTATTAAAACACTTAAACGTATCTGAGTAAAAATGAGCAACGAGGCAAAAACTATTTAATATCGCGTTAAAGGAGCGCCTTACAAAGACGGACGGTAAAAGCACGGGCACAAAGCAATCTCGAGACGGCCGCGCCGACGTAGAGCAAGGATTAATTATTATTTTAACATTTCACTCGGTTTTTTGCTGCGCTTATGAACAAGTCAAAAGCATTGCTTTTTCGCTTGAAAAGTTGCTAAATAATTAAGACGGCTTCTTAACGACAACGTTTCGCCGTCTACCATTAAGTTCCTGATTTTTCAAGCAGGCACTTTAGGAGGAAGTTTTCCATCAGTGTTATTTTTTATCGAATGACGTAAATTTATGTCTATAAAATGTTAGTACTAATAAGTGACAGCCTTTATAAATTTAAAGGCAAGGCGTTTATACATTTATAACATCTAAAAAATCTTTATTATTTTTCTATAGGAAAAAGTTATATGGACCATTATTTTACACTGAATACAGTAATAAACATTCAAAACATTTATTTTACTACTACTTAACTAACATAATGCATATTGTTTCAGGTAAAACCCTACCGGTACACTGCGTAGTTGAAGCTGTAGCATCCTTGGAAGAGGGTGCATGGAGAAGACGTGCAGTTGTAGAAACTGACAGCTATGTCATTATACCAGCAGCTACAGCTTTCCACGAGCTCGTACCAGCCGCTATGATGAGATTGGGCTATCCTCATGAATTAGCAGCTTCTGCGAAAGGTAGACATTAAGACATTTAAAGTGATATGTTTGACAAGTTATGCTAAAATTAAATAAGCTTGTTTAAACAAAACTAGCTTTGGCCAGTTGGGTATTAAAAATATTATATATTCTTTTAATAAATGTAAAAATTTAAATTTACTCAAAATTAATGGTATTCATTTCCATCTTATTCTGATTAAAACTATAAAAATAGAAACTTTTATGTGAATTTTCAAAAAATAGTTATAAATTTATCTAAATATACATTAATGTCAAATCTGCATATATATGTAATACATATGCAACTCTGTATAAATCATATTAAAATTTAAACAAAAAATAATAAAAAAAAATGTTTTACAACGTATTTTTTTGTTATAGGTTCAGTGGTAATCAACAACTGGAAGCCGTTATCCTTCGAACGTATATCAGATGGGCCATTGGCGACTGTAGGGGAAGTGTTGGGTGAACTCACTACTGTAGCCACACTTAGAATCCAGCTGTTAAGACCAAGGCTTACGCCTTTACAAGATATAAAAGACAAGCTGCTGAGGCTTTTGCTAGTTCAGAGTAGACCTTTGTTAATGTCTACTGGATGTCCCTTGGATGAGGTAATTAAAAGTTTCATATATTTCAGAACTGAACAGTTCAACAACGCCCATCAACACGCAGTATCTCTATTTATACGATAAACGAAATATGAAATGTAATGCCAGTATGTTTTCTGTACGATGCTTACCCTTACTTACCAGGGTACCTTACCAGGGTTGCCAGGGTGCCTCCTACCACAGCAATATCCTATTCTACTGTCCTATAACAGATATTTAACTGTGTTAATAATTAAATAATCTTTTTTAATAATTAGTAAAAAAATCATAATTAAACTCATATAAAAAAACAAATAAAACAAAGAGAATAGTGCGAAGGTGTAGCATTAAAACCGAATTCCTAACGACAAAGCATGTACGGTACACTGAGCTGAGCCAGATTCCCACTGTCCCGGCAATGTTGCGTTCTTTAATACCTGATTGTAACCCCGACCCCGAACAATACACTTCTACCCCACCTTCTACCCCCCCTTATTACCGGGAACTCATTGTTTTCAATATTTAAGCTCCTGAATAGCTGTATGCTCGCAATTGAAATATTTGATATGGCTATAGGATTACTAGCTTTAATGGATGTTTCAACATCATTTTAAACATCATTTAGATATTGTATAAATTAGTAACTAATTTGAGTGTTGATTTTGTTTCATTGTTATTTATGTAGATATAAATATTCTTTTTTAGTGAATTTCGTATATATTAATTGAAAAACGCAAATTATAATTATACATTAATCGATGTAAAGAATTGATCGAAACTGAAAGAAACGTATCAAAAAATAAAATTTCTTCTACTGTTATTGTCTCGTATTTCCAGCAGCTTAAAAGGCAAAGAAAATATAGTAAAATATTATTCCTTCTTTCATCTCCATTAGCTTAGAGACTTTGTGTTTAAGGTCAGGTAGGACTCCGACGCCGCATTGTACTTATTGATATTCACACGTTCTTTATACTTTTAATACTCTTATATACGCCTTATATTTAATAAGAAAATGTTTGTATATAAATTTCCATTAAGCCCAACATCTCGTAAGCTTCATCTCGACTTTTAAGTATTTCTCAAAACATCACATAAACGTGCTCATCAGGTCGGATTTGAAGAACTCGCGATGTAGACAGATTATCAAACTCCACTAAGTAGACGTACAATTTCGGAGGTCTTTATAATTTGCGAGGTTACATCTAAGTCCCTGCTAATAAGGATCATCAAACGAGAGAAGAATTAAGGAAGCATTTGTTTTGATGTTTGGTTATTTCTCGGCTCGTTGCGAACTGTTGTTGATAGGAATTTACATTTTGTTCAATAGATTATTGTTGCGCTAATTAGGATTTTGATGGGTATTTATGAACTGTTTAGTGGTGTAATTATAGTAGGTAGTTTGTTCTAATTAGGGCCGGGTTAAAGATAAGCGAAATGAATTTTGACTGCAAATATTTTTAATTTTTATAAAGTTTCTCGTAATACTAAATTAGTATTTAAAGAAATATAAATCAAACGATAAAATTAGATCTATTGATAGTTAATTACCATAGAATAAAACCAAATCTGTATTAAAAAAGTTATTTTAAAAAAAAGCTTTTAAAATCATCATGTTTGTATATCAATAGCATAAGAAAGAGCAATTTGTCGACGTGACGAGCTCCAGCCTCATACGCGGGATTTTCATACATAATAAATTTAATTGAATATCAGACTCATCCGCGCTCCAGAGCCTTATTATATTCTCTAAATATCCACCTTGTTGGAAAGGGTTAGTGAGAAAACATATTATGAGCGGAAGCGGAAAGCCTTAAAATTATTTAAATACAACAATATGTACTAAGTTGTAATAAATGCGTAATACTATTTTTTTTATTTGAAAAGATACTTAAAATATAATATAAGTAACGTATCTTAAACATTTAAAAAAAAATACATAATTTTTAAGCCGTAATAATATTGTAAGTGAAACTGCCACTATAAATTCGGGTGGAACGAAATTTCCAAAAGTCTATTTTCTATATTGTTCTCAGTATTTAGTTTTTAAAATCAATTCACGGTAAGAAACGCGGTCCGAATCGCTTTCCCTTGTTATTGTACGTACCTACTTGCGTTTAAACGCGACGTACTGTTGCCCTCGTCTTACTAACTTGAGACAAAACGAAAGAGGGTTAAAGGAGTTTTAGATGTACCAACGCTTTTGATCTTATTAATACCATAAAATAATTCTCTATAATCTTATTAAACACGAGGTTAAAGCTCAATATTAGGCACACCGTGTTTTGGGTAAGCCCCTTCATAGCACACGTACCTACTTTCTAATATGCGTTGTCGTCTAAAATTTTTTTTAGCTTCACGCTGTATCCCGCACGTCTCTCCGCTATTCATTTTTCGCCAAATTCTAGTGGTATTCCGTTTTGAGTGGCAGAACTCTACTCTCTCTCTCTACTGTATTTACAGTCACACGCCTGAGCCCTAGTGCTACGACTGGCCTCGCGTTTTATTATATTCACATTTTGATATAGCACAATTGAAAATGTATTAGTTGGAACTTTAGACGGTGATGTATAAGTTCCATGTAAAGGTTAAAGATGAAAAGTTCTTTGTAAACGAGCAAAAGAGACTCCCGCGGGAGAAGATAATCAAATACTTCGAACGTCGAAGTTAGGTTAAATACAAGATGAACTCGTTTCTATGATATTATGGTAATTTATCACACTTCAACTTGCGCCACTTCGATTTTAATTCGGAACAAACTTTTAAGACATTTCCGGAACACTTCAGAGAAGGGTTATAGGGATGCCAATGAGATCACTTTTGAACCATAAATATATTAGACTTAATTTTCCCCCTACAATTCTACACATAATACAAATAAATAGTGATTATTTTATTTCGTCATAACATAAAGTAGCGTATGTAAACATGACATTACCGTCTGATAAGGCTAAGCCTATTGTTTTAATTTGTCCTTAAAATATACTTATATAGCACCTACGTATATCTGCACACCGAGTTACGTAGAGGCATCACACGTGATGGAGTTATCGCTCAGGCGCCAGTTCTCGTAAATCTTACCTCAAGACAATATCTGAAAACAAATATGACCGCACTATTTAAAAACTCAAAATAAAGAAGCGGATTAAGGTATCACTCGCGCTAGGCGCTAACGCCTCTGTTGACATCATTTAGTAGAACCACTACACAGTATGTAATACTCGTACAGTTTTACTTGTTTTTGATTTGGCAATGCCTCCAGGTGACAGCTGTTTTGACGACATAATCACTGGCATTGTTCTGTGTAATCTCTTGATACGAGAGGCTTGCATAACTGCTGTATAAACTAACCGCGATTCAATTTTAATCTGACAAGGCGTTTTGCGGCTGATTTATATATTAATTATTATTATTATACTCGTATGTTCATTTATTTCTTCAGGAATGTTTTTTTCGAGTTAGCAATAATAATTAAGGGCAGAGGCGATATCGCTAAATTGTGTTCTTATATATGCTATAAATACTTTCTGGAAAAGCTAATGAAGTATTGGTGCAAATAAAATATTTCAGTCAGACATTCTCTATTATATAATCATAATTTCATTTTAAAGTTTTAAAAATTTCCTTACATAATTACAAAGCGCCGTTAGAACATGATGTGTTTGACAAGTAGAGTAACCGTTTCTCATAGAAAAACTGTGGCAACGTTTTAGTACAACCACTTAGTCCATATTGGTACGCCGCGCGCCGGCGTTCTGTAAGTGTTGTGGGAGGATGCTAATTGCGAAGACGCCCTTCCCGCTCATTGTTTTAGAGCGAACCATGATTGAAGTTTCGGCGGAGAGATGCGCACTAACCAGCATGTAAACACTTTCTCCCGTAAGACCCGCTGCCGCGCGTGCATGACACATACATTAACAACCGACCTAATATTTTCATAATCTAATGGCGATGTTCTGTGAAACAATACTGAGTGTTTATTCAAACAATTATCTCTGTATCTGTTACCGGTTAGACTGACCTCTTTAAAAACCGTCTAAAATTGTTTGCGTTTCTTCTTGTTTTATTTATATACACTTGTGTTCTTAAAGAAGTATTAAGTGAGTTTTGATGGTTTTATTCATTGTTACAGGTGACGTTGGCACAGATTTGTCGCGGCCAAGATAGATCTTCTGGTCCTCATACTTTTCATGAATTATCCGAAGAAACTAGACGAAAATTTGAGTCATGGTGGAGTGCTCAGGTTTCTCCACGCCCTCCGCCATTCAGTCCTCGACGTTATCCATCGCCTAGTCCTAAAAATCGTTCCCCAACGTTGAACCCTTTACCTGAGCATCTTCATCCCGCTTTACAAACTGTCCAAAGTCAATATCCTACACAAAAAACAAGGATGAGGACGAGTTTTGATCCTGAATTGGAACTACCCAAACTCCAGCGTTGGTTTTCTGAAAACCAACATCCAAGCAGACAGCAAATTCAGCAATATGTACGAGAATTAAATAATTTAGAATCAAGAAGAGGACGGAAGCCATTAGATGTTAATAATGTTGTTTATTGGTTTAAGAATGCGAGGGCCGCTCAAAAACGCGCAGAACTACGCAATATTGGTGGACTTGGAGGCCATCTGGGCATGAATGGTTTTAATAGCAGAAGCCATAGTCCAAGCAATGGATCACTAATGGCAGGCAATGACAACTATAGTTCTCATGATCATAATTCTATAAAGAGTCCAATGCAACTAACAGGAAGTCCCAGATACCCGATGTCAGTAATGTCTGAAGATAATTTGTCTAACGCTGGATCTGATCTGGACGATGATGGCGGTGATATGAATACTGATGAAATGAGACCGGAAAGCCCAGATGCTCCACTATCATTGATAACGAAAAGGGAGAAAATCAATGATGAAAGGGAAGAAAATACTAAAGAATCACCAAAACCACCAGACATAATAAAGGTAAAGAAAAAAACTACACTAATCACTTACTTTTTTAACATTTGAACACAATCTTTGCGTTGCATGTTTGTAAATATTCTCATACAAATAAAACCATTTATTTCACAGGTACATGACATCAAACAAGAACCGAGGGATTTAAGTAAATCAGATCAAATGCTTTCACCTCAGCGATCTCCTACAAAGAATAGTGATAGTTCACATAACAATAATAATAATAACACTGAAGAAGAGAACGGAGCTGGAGATGACCCTGATATTGCATCTGATGAAGAAGTAGTTCAAGAACGTCATTACAGACCTTCTTCTCCTCATTTGGATCGCTTACCATTTCCTATGGTGCCAAATCATCCAATGTTCGGTCATGGAATCATGTACATGAGTCAGTATATGAGTGGTTTTCCTGGAGTCGGAGGAGTCCCTGGAGAAGGTGCTAGTGGTCTTAACTTGGCCCTCGCTGGAGCTTCTGATGAACGTCGAAAAAGGAATCGTACATTCATTGACCCTGTTTCTGAAGTACCAGTTTTGGAACAGTGGTTCTCCATGAACACGCATCCTTCGCACAACTTGATACTAAAATATACGGAAGAGTTGAATAGAATGCCATACAGACAAAAATTTCCTCGGCTTGAGTCGAAAAATGTGCAATTTTGGTTTAAAAACCGTCGGGCGAAGTGCAAGAGATTAAAAATGTCTTTATACGAACCAACGTCTCCGGGACACTACGTGCACCCTGGCCATCACGCTATGGTTGAAAGGAAATTGGTTTGAAGTCAACATGCTTAAATTAATCGGAAACGAGATTCTCAACGTGTATTATTATTTGTGATTAGTTTGTGTTATAAAAAGCAAATTTTAATACGAAAGACTGAATATGAATCGTTATGGTGTACAGTGCCATGTTAGTGTTAATGTGGTGACGTACTTTAAAAGGCTATAATTATATTATTAATAGATATTATTAATTAACTTCCCGTAAATGATTATAAAATATTTTAAACGTAAGAAATAATTTCTACGTGTATAGGTACATACATTCATGTATCTATCGCTTCGAATAGTGTTAGAAGAATCTCAAATGTACATTCGGTACTCCTGTTTTGTAATTAAGATATTTTTAAGATCTATTTATTAAATATTAAATTAGTTTTCATAGTTGCTGTAAATGTTAGCTAGCCTATAATGGAGATACCAAAGTTTCCATTGCTTTTTATATTATCTGTAAAATACTTAGATTGATAACACTTAATGTAAATCAAAATTAATTGAGTCATGTTATATCTGTAATTAAAATTGCACATTGTACGTTATATAAGTATGTAACAGTCTATATATAGCTCTTAGGGGCTCAAATTTCATATAGATTGTATGAACGTAGATGTTTTAATGATTATTGATATTAAAATACATATAAATATTACGCACATTCCTTCACATTTGTTAGGTAGTAAATACTCAATCCAAAGATTGATATCCATATTATATTATATAATATTATATAATAAAAGTAGGTTATTATCAATGTAACAATAGTGTTGTACGACGACTTGTTTTACTAAGCAATGCAAGAATAATAATGGCTTTTGTAAATATTTGCTTCAAAAAAGGAAAATATAATATAATAAAATATTATATATAAAACGTCTCAATAACTTTTACTGTTTTCTTTTGAAAAATTTACTAACCAATTTTTAATAAATATTTATCTGTAATTTAAAAAAAATAATAATTTTTGTTTACATTTATTCCAAATAAAAAAAAATATTCTTGTAGCATCGCTTAGTATAACTGGTTTCTTTTTATATAAAGTTAAAACTGTTACAGTATTTACGCATTTATATTGTTTTATAGTTTTTAAACACCTCTAGTGGTAACCGCTGTCGAATTGTTTTGTTATATCGATGTTATGCTTCTTTTGTAAAGCTGTGATGATATTTCCAAATAATGTAAATATTTTATTAATGTTAAATAAGGTTTTTATCTTAAATACGTCACTAGGCTCACAGGAACATAAGCATTTACTGCTTAGATATCGGGAATAATTGGCTAAGTGTTTATTCCATTCAATTATATAAACGAAAATTTAATGATTATAGTAACTACGATATTGAATATGTCTTTTATTGTGCCCTCTTCCTTTAAAAATATTTGTACAATTCAAGGAGACACACAGAATTAACATTGCTTTGAACTTATTTTGTTATATAAAATTTATCTTAATTTCCATAAGGGTTAATAAGGGTTTTATTCCCACTCGAGGGGTTCGATTCCCACTCGAGGGGTTCGAATCCCACTCGAGTAAATGAAATATTTAATACGTTTTATTTCTTCCCCTGGTAACGAGGCAATGCACGGTGTTGAGTTCCGCCATACAACACGCAATGCCTTCCTTCCTTCCTTCCTTTCGGCGGATAGTATCGACCGGAAGTGTATTAATGGGAACGGAGTGTCTTAACATTAGGTCCCCAGGTTCCCTCTGACTACCCTGCTCTGTGTGGGATACAGCGTGAAGCTTAAAAAAATATTATTATCCATATCATGCTTTAGAATAATTATAATTGGGAAAAAATATATATTATATTCTAATAATAAACGATTAATAATATTATCTTCTTTAATATGCATACACCAATACACATTGCATAATTTAAGTTTATAGTTTACAAATATTTGTAGTCTGTCACATTATTATTTTTTTTGGTTGATAAAGCGCCAAATTAGTGTTATTAGCATTTCTTTATCTTAAATAGAATCTAAATGAAGACATGTTTAATTTACAATGCTATTTTTCATTATACAATTTAGGATTTATTTCATTGTTAGAAATCCATTTTACTTGTATTTTTCTCGAATTTGTGGTTAATGTTGTTAGCCCTTATGGCTTTTAGGGGAACACTGGGTGGGTAGATAAGAGGGTACTCTGTCCCTGAAAAATTTGCAAGTACTACGTGGCTGCTTGAGAGGATGCCGACGGCGCCAAGGGCACATCGCCCAACGTGAGGCACGAACTCACGACCCTGAAACTAAGAGTTACATTCTCTACCACCTGACCTAGGCGGGCAATTGTAATTGTCATTCATTCATTAAAACGTGTGAAAACGTGCAAATAATTAACGGCGTAGGCCTCAAACCCGCGCTTATTGGAAAGCAACTCCAAGCACTGTGACCATTATACCATACGTTCTTATCAACTTACGTCAAATCTCCTAAACTTTTGTCACAATTTATTTATATTGTTACAATATACATATAGTTTATTATTATATAATATATTATTGTAATACCCATCGAAACAGCATGTGTCAATAGGTACCCACAGCGACGGAAGAGGCGTCGGGAACCCAAATCACCTGTCAAACTGCAAGTGTAATCGCCGCCGATATCTGTAGACGCATTGTCGCGACATCACCAGTGAGTGACCGCCTTTATCATGTCTCGGGATTTTGGCTAAGTTTGGATTGAGACATCTTACTTGTACCTGTTTGTATCTTAACGTATCTACGTAATGTCTAAGTCTAATAAATTTAATAAAATTAATTTTATTAGACAATAAAATTTATTTTATTTTATTGTCTAATAAAACAATAAAGTTAAACAATCAGTTCTACACTTTTATTGTGTTGAGACAAAATTCAATGCTAGTATTTGTCTTGTTATCACAGCGAGGAAATGGAATTCATTCTCCCTAAAGGGAATCGAACCAACGAATGTCGAATTTACAGTCAGACAATTATAAACTCTAAAAAAATTATCGAACTTTATTCAAGTTTAACTAGAATTTTGTATTAAGGTAAAAATCTCTGAAAATAGTTAGATTCGTTGCAATTTAATTAACATATATTTCTGTCTAAAAATAAACATTATGGAATATATAACGGAATGCACAGAAAGAAACGAACTGATAATTTATATGAAGGTGAGATAACACTGTATGATGAGATGTGCACGATTGGTTCGTACACGTCAAACGTTAATAAATTTATTAAGATTTTTGTCAAAATTATTATTTAAACGAAAATACAAGTATTTAGCTTATAGGGATATTTTGGAATACCTCTTATTTCATGCCTATACAAATCTTTCATATATTTGTAAAAAATAATCAGAGCAAACAAGCATATAGAACATTGCTCTTATATTTGTCAGGCACTTTGAGGTTGTAGTTTACATATTATTTTTAAATGTTATTACTAAAGATCCTAAATTATTAATAATACAATATTAATCAAAGCTCTTGCCTCCGCCTACCCTGCTAAATGTGGGATGTAGCTTAAAAAAACAAAACCAATATTTTTTTGTGCATAATAGTGACCTGAAGGTAAATGGCCTGAAGTACGCAGATGATGCAATTGCATCATCAAAATGCAAGTTGCAAGCATTTATGTCACTAATAATTGGGTGTGAAAATAATAATCCAGGTCTGAAAGCGAGTAAGACAAGGGTTTTTTAAATTAAAAAAATATTGAAGGACGAACGGACGCAGTGCAAGGTAAGTGGAATATTTATATCTGGACTTCTGGAGTATGTTTAGTAGAGACAAAAGATACAAATAAAGTGTTAAGAAAAATAATGACCACTGCAGAACATGTATGAGGAGGTTAATGAAGTGCACTTGCAAGTGGGACGGAAAGTGAAGAACAGTGTCATGACATTAATTTTTTTCTATCTACCTTTCTATATACGGGAAAAAGCGTGAAACTAAAAGAATAGAATACAACCTAAAACCAATACCAATCAGTCGAATATCTAATTACCCCTACATATGAATATAATAATATGAAAACCATCTCTCCTTAAGAAACCAATATCTCATTCTATATTAAGTTTTCTTTCGAAACAAGCGCAATATTTCACGTTAGATACATAGTCTATGTTAATAAGTTAGGTATTAAGTTTTAATCTAAACAAACTGCGGCGAGCGAAGCCGCGCATTTATGTTAGTTAACCGTGGATTATGACGTGCCGTAATTAAGTAATTTATTACAAGCTAAGTAATAGAGCCATCGCCTTGGCGGGAGCGCGAGGACTTACTGTTGAAAATATATGATATCTTGAGAAAATAAAATCAATCTTGTTTATATTGAAGAACTTATTATGTATATAGGTGTATAACATTTTTAAAATAATTTAGTAAAATATTAAAAAAATATAATTTTCACAGACAGAGGAACGGACGGACAATATAGCGTTCTTATAAAGGATTCTTTTTCCCTAAAAAAATATAGGGAACCCCCAAAAACGAAATATTTCTCATAAATATAGTTAACGTCGAACGTTGAGGGGTCGGCGTTGAGATCCGCTACGCAACAAGCAATACATTAGGCGCATTGAACAGAAACTTATGAACGGAGTGTTTTAAAAATAGGTTCCCAGGTTCCCTCTGGTTAACAAATGACAGTATGAAAAAAATGATAAGCATTAAGAAGCTATTAGCCAAAGTGTCATTTAGCCGGACATCCGACCGGCCTATACGTTGCGCAATAAAACTCCTAAGCCCTGTTTGGAAGATTTACTCGAGCTACTTAATACACTGGTGTATTGCTTAGGCTGTGGCCATACTGCTATGCTATGTGGAGCTATAATAATATTGTAATAATTATATTTTGCTCTCAACTATCATTTTAGCCAGATTTAAATTAAAATTTTAAAGTTAAATTAGTATTTGGGCTATGTCGTAGTAAATAAAACCCAAATAAAAAATAAGTAAATTGTCTTACGGCCATTTGGCGAGGCGTCGGATGATGGCTTCTATTTTTCTATTTGATATTCCTCTGGTAACGAGGCAAAACTCCGCGTGTTCCACCCCTCAACGTTTAATGCCTCCAGAATTCGGCGGAAAGTGGGAAACGAAAGTGTCTTAATGGGAACGAAATGTTATGACATATGTATAGGTGCTATGGCACTAAGTTCACAGGTTCCCTACTCTACTATGTGCGGGATACAACGAACAAGCGAAATAAAAGTAAAGCTTGCTAAATTCAAGTGAAAGCTGAACCTCTTTGCCTATCTGTCGGCTGGCCCAAACCTTAGTTATGATATAACAAGGAATCGGCTAAGCCGAGACTTACAGAGACTTTATTAATTGACATGGCATTTTTACCCCCCAGTAAGCCAATGTTTACGTAAACTTTTAAAATATTCTTAGATATATTCTGTGAAAATTACAAGGAAACGAAAATGTGTTTTTTCAAATGGAAAATTAAGCTTTACATCTCATTAACGACGTGGTTGAGGATGATCTATGGCATAATTCGAAAACAGACAAAAATCTATGCCTATATATGGAATATATTTGCCAAAAATAAATAAGAATTATTTCTTAAGGACAATTTCGATCTATCGAATAAATAGAATTTCAATTTATATCATTTTGTTTTTCTATTAGATTTTTTTTTCTTTTTTCAGAAGTTACTTAAAAGCTCTAAACAGTTAATCAAATATTGAATCCTATCATCTGAGAGACCAGTTGTGGCGGAAGAGTATGTGACTCTAAACGCGACAAGTTGTAGGTTCGATTCCCACTCGAGGAAATTAAATATTTAATATTCACTTCATCGCTCTGGTAACGAGGCAAGCACTCCATTAAGTTCCGCCACTCAACACGCAATGCCTTCAGATATCGGCGGAAAATGGAGAACGGGAGCGAAATGTCTCAACATTAGGTTCCCAGGTACCCTCGGCCTGTCCTATAACGTGAAGCTGAAAAAAAAATCGTTTACGTTAATAACGATACTTATATGAACGATTCTTATACTCGTATATATTCTTATACTCCTATAATATAAGGCTATAGGTAAACAAAATTGTTTGTCGCGGTCGCCGCCCGCACTCTCCTACTCTCTGCCGTCGGTGTAATCTCAAATCTCCCGCCGCCAATTTATTTTCATTAGCGATGATCCTCGGTTAATTTTATTCCCTACTTACCCGGGATCGGAAGATTTTGGGCTGTATCAGTATGGATATTTTTTTTCTTTTATATTCTTTAATTTTTTCTTGTGGTTTTTTTTTAAAATTATAAATCAATTCTTGCTTAAAAAGATTAGTTAGTTCTTTTACTATTTCTTTTTTTATATATTACCTACTATTATGTATAAGTAGTACGAAAGCTATTACTTACGCCTAGGAATATAGTATTCTAGGTTCCCTTTGCTCACCCTGCTGTACATGTATGGATTCAGCGTGGAGCTGATTTTATTTTCACTTATTAAAAAGAAATACTTGTTTTCCTTTAATCTTGAGCCTATTCCATACTAAGCTCCCCCAGTAGCCTGAACCGCAATATCTGTGAGATGCTTAATTCATTTCCACGGGATAATATTATTTTTTTACTCCCCTCCCCTCTTTTTGCGAGGTTCAACCGCGGCTTATTTTTTATTCATTGCACCAGAGCCAATCGGGGGATATTCAATTATCCTCCTCTCATTTATTCGAGTGATCGAATCGTAATCAAGATGAAATACTGTGTCTTATATTTTTTTAAATACAATGGAGTTTAGGCTTAACAAAAGAATCTATCTATAAGGAAATTTAATTATTTCTTTGTATTCAGTTTCGCTTTAATAATACAAAAAGAAATATAATATGATTGTGAATATTAGTTAATTGTTCTTGAATTTTTATTAGCAATATTAGCAATATAAATTAATATTATTAATTTTTTCAATATTTTATAATTTTTGAGTATAGCAGCTCATATAAGTATTCATTAAATGAAAAATTGGTAATCCTTGCCGAAGTTAAAATACAAAAAATAGTGAAAACTGCACATATATGTATAATAATATATGACATATATAAGTGCATTTTTTATAAACAAAGACGTATATATCTAATTTGATTCAACATTTTTCTTTAAATAGACCTCTGACTGGAATTCCGACCCTCAACAACCGCAAGCAGTTTGCGCTTAAATTCTCTTTAATAATAAATACAAAATAATACGGACAGACAAACAGTTTATTCTCAACTAAATCTATGTTAGAATTAATTTGTCGCGACAAAATTAACGCATGAGGAGGCCGCACGCCCTGACATCTTGCTAAATCGCACTTATGCATCCACTGACGGTATTTATATAGAGATGTTTTACCACAAACATTAAATATTTATATGATATAATTGTTGAGAATTGAATTATTATTATTAATAATGATTTTTCAACCTTTTTTACATGTGGTAATTATTCATATTAAAATATTGTGTAAAAGTAAAGTAATAAAAGGTGTGTTACTATAAATAACACATTGTTCTTTATGGCAACACCGTTTTGCAGTGAAAGCACTTTGTGCCTTTATCATTCGCAAGGGTTAGGATTATATGTATATTATTTATTGTAATTTGCTAAGAAAGCTAAATAATATTAACTATTTATTTATTTATTAGTGAATGAAGTTGACGAATTCTTGAAATTACTACGCGAACGCTTCAAAAAATTTGAGGTTTTATAGTTATTCAAACTAGTTAAACTTTTAATAACCATCGTCAATTCATAGCAAGCATCATAAAACTATAAAATTTCAATAATATTATTATTTATATCTTACCCAACTCTTCGTGAATATCCACATTTTCCCTTATAGTCACCGCGGCCTCAGGTGAAAAGATCCCACGCTCTCCCACCGTCTGCGGTGGCTTAACTGTTTACTGCTACTCCTACTCCTGACATGTATACCATTGTCTGTCAGCTCGCGGATCAGCGTGCGACAAATATCATTTGAAATAACAGTTTTAGTTAGAGTCTATTTTAATTTGCCGTTTGTGTATGCACATACAATTGTATATGTATAATATCAGCCAGTCGGTTACTTGATTTATTTAAGTAACATCGTTATAAATTTAAATTAATTAAACTCTAAACCAAATAAATTAAACAAAACAACAAAAACATTTTAATTAGCACCATTAAAGCACTTCATCGTTTAAATAAAGTGCCAAATAAAAGTTAAAACGTCAATTATTATTACTGTAACGGTCCCTTTAGACAAAACAAGTGAATTCTTAACGATCTCTCATCAAAATTGTTTAACAACATCCCCCAGGACAGCTAAGCGTTGGGGCTAATCAGACCGCACCTCGGTGATGGACCTTTTTATAGGAAACGACCAAAAAGTAAGTGGTTATTATATAAATGAGAGAGTGGAATTGTCTTGAGTATTATTTGTTGATTTTTTTTTTTAATATATTTAACTATTTATTTTAAAGTAACTAAGATAGAGCCAATATACATTTGTACATGTGTATGTAGTTTGATCCTCTTTTATGCTTTTAAACACAGTTTAAAAATGTTAGTTAAAAGCTAGCTGTGTTTTAAAAGCAAGAAAGAGGATCAAAAACATACCTATATTTTAGTACTATATTGTTAATAGTGAACTCATGATCGTTGAAATTATAATATATTTTTAACGCTGTGTCCAGCAGGGTAGGCAAAGGGAACCTTGTGCTAATACATTTTGTACTCCAGGAAATGAAAATAATTCATCCCATAGAGTTAAAATCGAACCGACGACGTCCCCGATACTTTAATTCCTATATTAATAACAATTTATCTACACTGCAAAGGCATCATAAAAATATTATAAATATATTAATGTGTTTTTTTTAACTCACGACCCCCTAAAACATCCCCCAATTCATTTTGACAGTAAGGTGTCAACTGTAACGCGATTATCTCGTCTAATTCGACCGTCCCGCCGCACCGCATTGGGCAATTAAAAGATAATTTTTGAGTTTTCTAAATTAAATCGTTCGTTTAAAAGAATCTGCCAGATTATTCCAAGGTGTGATTCTTTTGAATTTGTGTTTTTTTATTTATTTTTTTCAATTATTTGCTTTGAAGTTATGTTATTTACGCTTCGAAAACGAAATGTTGAATCTAATCTTAATTTGCATTAATAATATAATGAAAATTCATATATATTTTGGTTTTTATATATTTTTTTAGGCAAAGCGCGGCGTTGAGTTCTGCTACTCAACATGCAATGACTCCAGAAACCGGCAGAAAGTAGAGAACGGAGTGTCTTAACCCTATGTTCCCTCTGTCTACCCTGCTGTGTGCGGGATACAGCGTGAAGCAGATTTTTTTTATGCTGATTATTTCAATAAAAAATACATAAATAAATACCATAGCGTCATCAAATAAAAGATAAAAGTGCAACGGAAAGCAAAGCTATCACGTCAAATGTGCTCTACGGAAATGTACAGTCGTAGCTAACGCGGTTTACGGAGATAACGCAAATATATTCGGGATTCTTATGTTCGAACACATTATACAGATACGGAGAGAGAAATAAAGTGCTATAACCTCCCTTGATGATGCAGTGGTTTATGAAAATGAATGGTTGAAGGTTACTTTTGGCAAGAAATATTGCTGATTAATATTTCTTTTACAATTTTAACACAGTTTTTTTTATGAGATTGAATCGATTCATTATATTTTTTCGATAACATTAAATATGGAGAAAAAATAGGAATATAATAAATCTGAAATAAAATATAAATATGTACTAAAAATATCGTTTATTACTTTCCAGTTTTAATAAGTAAACTTAGCTATCTTTTTAAAAATAAACGCCATTTCAGAGCGAGTTGTAAAGTCAGTACATAACATAGCGAAATTCAATAAAAAGCTAAAAGCCAATCTTATCTTTGCGAGAGGAAATTAAGAAACAGCGGCGGGCATCTGACACGGTCGCTCTTTAGAGATCTGTCTCTAGTGATGGGACGTGCTCTAGACAATGATATCGATAATTTTAATGGCTTTGATATATTTATTGTTTATATTTTATATAATTTATAGTGAAAAAAAAAATCTTTATATATCTTTGTTCAATGAAGGCAACATATTTAAAAAATCGAATTATGACGCACAGGGAAGATTCATTCTACACTAAGCTCTAAGAAAAAATATGGCTTTTTCGATTCTAACTCACAACTACCGCGTGCAGTCATACATGTTCTAAAAGTGACACGAGCACGTAAAACTATACATTTTTTAAAATTTCAATCAAATCGACTAGAATACTTATCAAAACCAGGAACATCCCTTAATTTTTTAAAAATATAGCGTTGAATGCGACAGCAACACAACGCGCGACGTCGCGTTTCGTCGAATCACTGAAATAATTCCGTGACAGGGAAGACGCCGGAAACGCAACCATCTTATCTACAAGAATACTCGCTTGTTATATTTTTAAATAACTCCTTTTTATTTGAACCCCCACCCACCCTTCAACACATGAATAGACCTACTTAATGGGACTTTCAGTTCCTAAGTCATCACGCTTTTTAACAATGCTTCGAGATAAGTAAGGATAATAAACGCTCGAAATATATGGTTTGCGGGAAACGTGAAAAGCTGAGATGGCATCTCGTAAATACAATCTAGTGGAACTTTAAATGTCAACCTTTTTCGTGAAAAATGAAATCTTTGCGTCAATTTTTGTGTTTGAAATTCAGGAATATTGTATTTACAGGATGTGCTCGTATTTTATACTAATACGGCCAAGTATAACGTTTTCTCACGTTATTATTCAAATGATACGTGCTATTCAAGGTAAGTCTTCGAAACACAAGGTGTGAGTTCGATTTCCACTCGAGGAAATAAAATAAAATAATAATAATATTTTTATTTCTTCGCTCTAGTATCAAAGCGCGGCGAGGACTCCCACTACCCAACTCGCAATGCCTCCAGAATTGAATGGATAACGGAGTGTCTTAACACTAGGTTCCCTGCCTACCCTGCTGTATACAGGATACAGTGTGACCCAAAAAAGACAAGCATATACAGGTGGGTTATATAAATGAAATTCCTATTTAGAACACGAAAAATATTCTACACAGATAAAACCATAATAATTTACAAGGTAGTATATATAGTCTTCTGGGTACAGTTTATCCGTTATCGCGGTACAATGCATCGCAGTAACAGTATCACAGCGGCTATTCAACATTTTTATTATTGCGTTACTATTGTCTTATGGCGCGACGGTGGTAGATAACGGAAGGGACACACCGACCGAAAGAACCAAAATCTAACATCTATGAATTCAACAAAAAATTGTAGTAAAATATTTTTTAGTTTGTTTTAATTAGAAAGTTTAGAAATCAATCGTTATTAATATTGAACGTTTAATTATTCTTTTTATCAAATTAATTTAGTATGGTGTCTGATTTAGAGAATGCTGGGAAACGACGCGGTGTAAAGCTATAGATTTTATCCTATTATTTATTCTTATTTATCTCCTATAACGCTATTTTCGTATAATTACAATGAGTTTAAAGCCCACTTTATATACAGTTTATGAAGAAAATATCTATATTCTCCTACTTGACTTCTACACTTCTACTACACTGACTTTTATAACTTTAATAGATATTAAAAAATTATAACATTATTTCAATACATTATAAATTTTTCTAGTAGTAAATAATAGTATTTTATTTATTACAAGTTCTAACAAACAGTATGTAAAAGGCATAACTCGCGAACCGAGATACGTTGCAGATTTATACCGGTAATGTTTGTTGTTTCACCTTCCAAATAATACCGTAAGATTTATGAATAACCGCCGCCGCTCGGATGATGGGAGTGATAAAGTACGCAGTGACAAATCACTTCGGCCACTTAGCGTCTTAATCTATGTTGATTTGAGTAAACGAGTCGTTTGGCTTAAATATTTCATATTGTTTCTTAACAAAGTTGTAATTAGGGAATGATTGATTGAGTAGTCGTCGTAGAAAGAAGTTACTTTTAATTTAGGTGATAATATTTATAATAGGTCTTTTTTAATGTAAATATTCCGTTCGACTCTCCGTGTAACTTTTACTTTTATATATAGAATAGAAATAGCCTTTATTAACAAACTTAAATATTTTACAATATATAATAGGGTACTTAAAATCTAGACATCGGTAAATTGTTTGTTTTGCTTTTCAGCATAGGCCTCCCCCCCAATCCTTCCACAATTGACGATCGTGTGCTTTCCTCGTCCATGTTGCTCCCACTGATGCTTTTATGTCGTCTTCCCATCTCCGTAGTGGTCGTCCTCTTTTCCGTTTTCCTTCCCTTGGATACCACTCTGTGACATCTTTAGCTCATTTCTCGAACCCACTCCGGATAATATGCCCTGCCCACTTCCATTTTATTTTTTTTTTACTTTGTATGTTACGTCTATTATATTAGTTTTATTCCTAATGGATTTTAATGTTAATTTATCTTTTTTCCTTATATCTTTTTATATATATGTATAGTTAAAAAAAGCAGAAAATATTTAGCTTTCCATGGAGTCACGATGCAAGTTCTAAGGCCTTGGTGATGCAGGAGGAACTCAGAGCAGTCAAACGTATGGGACTTGCTCACCCAAGTGTAATTTACGCTAAAAAGGGTTTTATTAATAGCGTAAACGAAGAAAGGCTAATTTAGATTTTTTGCTATTACTAACAGTTCGATAATACTATACCTTTAGAATAACATTTCAAAAGCCGTCGACTACTAAAGCCGAATCCAGCAGCAGGTATGCAGGATCCAGAATAACTAGGAAACCAGTACACTACCCAACAATGTAGATAGCTATGGTAATATAATCACAATCAGCATTAGAACAGCTAAATCAACGTTTATACATATACCTACTCCCAATTATGCAAATACGAGGCCCACGGGAGTTTCCTGCTTACAGGAGATACCATAAATCATTATCTAAATTAATTTCGAACGCTTAACAAAATCTCCTCTTAGTTTCTTAAAGTTACAATAAAGAGAACCGCGACGGCCATAACTCATCTGAACGTAAGATTACTTGATCTTTAATCCTCCCCTGGTTTTCTCTTAAAGTAAAGATTTACGACCGAAGGTATTACCGCGCCCTCGCAGGAGTCTATGAAAAAAGTTTGCATGCTGATATACTTGGTGGTGAAAATGGGATGTTGATGTTTTCTTGATTGCAAATGTGGAAACTTATGAGGGGTCATTTTTTAAATGAGTCTTTAAACGGATTAATTGTATATTTAATATGATATATTTTTGGAGGTCCGACGTTTTAAACTCTTTTAAAAGTTAAAGAGTTTCATTTAAAATGTGTAAAGATTGTGATTTTTCAGCTTCATGTTGTATGCACCAGGGTAGGCAGAGGGAGCCCGTAGGTTTAGAGTCTCCACTTCTCTGGAAAAAAGAAAAATTCTGGTGGTATTGCGTGTTGTCTGGCGGAACTTAACACCGTGCTTTGCCAGTCACACGTATGTGCCCCTGCGCCACGCCCTTTTTTAATTTATTTACCACCTGTCTTAAATAATAGTTCAGTTACGTTATAATATTTAAATAACTTAAGTTTAAATAACTTCTACTCTACTCTAAGTAAGTCAACTGTTAACTTATAACTTTTTCTATCAAAGTTAGACGTACAAAAAGTATTGGATTTGTATATAAAAATATTTTTTTCTCATATTCGCACATTATAGGTTTGCGTTGTTCCATAGTTAACTGAAGGAATATTTATAGCCGTAACTTTATTTAATATAGGTAGCGCGCGGCTGCGAACGAAACTTTTAAGCTACACACAGATATTAACTTAGCAATATCCATACTGATATTATGATTTCTTCAGTATGTTATTTATGTATAGCTTTTAATATATACATACGAGTATATTAGGGAAATATTATTTTGCTCATTTAAAATATTAAAATTATTAGACAGCTATAAATGGTATATTAATAGGTAATTTTAATTCATAAAACATAATTTACTTTCAGTTTATAATTTTACTTTATCAACAGAATTTAACATTTTTTACTAAATTATTGCACTATCAATATATTTTTTAAATCAACATGATCATTAAACTTTAATAGAGATATACTAACAATCCGCTTGCGGCTTCGCCCACTTGTACTACACAATTATCTATTTACTAATAATCTGAATTACTTACGTGTTCTTATAACATTATCATTTTAATTCAACAAAAAAATGTGTTATAGTAATGTTATCAAACAAAATACATTATACTAATGATTTAAATAAAACAAACACATAATCGGTCAGTTACAAGTTTATTAAATGTATACAGACCATATTAATTATTCTTCATATATATACGTTGATGATAGCCGCAACTCTCACTTAAATCACTTAAAATGCATGTCATTGCATTATAAAATGCATATGAAAACGTTTTCCCAACACACCATCACGAAAACTATTGAAAAGTGTTAAAGTTACATCTTTATAACAATTTTCAAAATATTTCAAACTTCAACAAAGGTGTAATTGAAAGATCGGAAATTTCCCAGCAAGCACATATTTCAAAGACGCTCTTCTTGCGGGATAATATAAGAAGATAGAGGACAGAGTGGGATATAAAATATGGGGTCCTTTCATGAATCTTATTAAGATATCCTCCGAAAAACGAGAGGGACGCCGATATACGCCATATTCTGTGTTAGAGCAGGACATCCGACAATTCTTGGTTTACGTATATTAAAATAATACGATTAAAGAGGTGTGCGTTGCTCGGATGGGAATTTATCGTCTCTATGAATATGATTTTCTTTGGCGGGCGGATGTAGTTCCCATAAGAGGTATTTAGTGTCAAATGGCTATTATTCTTTGAATTATGTTGTAAATATTTACATTTTTGTTGTTTAATGTAATATTGGAAGCCGAAGTTATATTATTTTTGATATGTCGTATGGGCAGGATTTTCTTTGTAAATTATTTTTTTATTAATCTTTTAATAAAAATATTGTAAAACATTAATGAAGTACGAAAAATACACCTACAAAACCTTGCTGTCATTATATTTTTTATTTTCCACCCATTTTATTTTATAAACATTTTTTTATAGTGAAATTAAAATTAATTAATTTCTCACTCGACAAAATGAAATATTTAATATTGTCATTTCTTCGCTCAAGTGTCGAGACAAAGCGCGGCGTTAAGTTTCGCCACTCAAAAAATGCGATCGGCAGAAAAATGGGAATGAAGTGTTTTAACACTAGTTTCACTGCTGTATGCGCGATACAATGTGAAGCTAAAAAAGAAAATAAACTTTAAATATAAAATATTTCAATTCAGTATATCCAGTTCTACAATATCCGTGTAAAGTGAGCAGATATGTAGGCAGAGAGCCATAATTCATGAGTTTCTTTCAAACTGCAACACACGCTATCTCGGCTACATGCAAAATAACTTCGGATACGTTTAGCGGAAACCGATAATAAACTTTCACGTCCTGAGGTACCCCGACGTATGGATTTTAATTTTAGTGACAGTTTTACGGCCTCTCTATGGGTGGGGCTAATAGAAAAAAGTTTTTTTTAAATAGATTTTTTCAATTAATTGATGTTTTAGTATAACTTTAACCTAATTTAAGATGTATTTTTGTGTTGTCCTAATTGATTGATGATTTTTTGAAATACATATTAACAGATTTTGTTAATGTTAATTAAATCAATAGCATGTAATTAAAAATACTATTAAAATGCTATGTAGAAGGTGTAATCTATACCTGCAATAGTTGTTTTAATTTAGTAGATATAGTTGCATCAAAAAAAAATTGACTTTAGCATTTTTTATGCGGTTGTAATTTTGGGCTATTTTATATTGGATAATGAAAAAATAATTTATCACTATACCTAATAGCTCTCTTTTCTCCGCTTTCACTAAATAAAGAAGAAACATGACATACATGCTTATATTAATTTACTTAATACCATAATACATTTCACACGTAACCCAACACATCCAAGGATTATATTAATATATCAAAACCAGCTAATATCAAGGATATCTATCATCATTCCACCGTATTCTGCATAATGTGACTCCAAGACATCATCATTCAATTTAGGTGTACAGGGATGTAGGGGGGAGGGGGGGATATGCAAAAATTACCCATCGGCGTTTATCCCCCCATAAATTATATTAGAGATAGCGTGCGTGCGAGTGTTTTTGTAATTACCTTATAAATAATAATTCAGTGCGCCGTAGATTACGGTTAGTGGATGAAACATGGCGCCTCCAAGACGGTCGATGGTTAAAGCCTGCGCAGATACGTGTGTTTGCACTTTAAATTGTTTAATAGTATGTTGAATTTTATAATATGAATGTTTTATAATTATTTTAAGATAAATAGAGTATTAATAAATTATTGGAATGAATTTCGGAATTTAATTTCTGTTTTTTGGTGAAAATTAATCAGCTTCATTTCAGAAAAAAGGGGGAGATTTTGTCTCACTTATGAAGTGAAACTTTCTATCTTAAGAATTACTTATTGTCTGCTAAATTGACAGTTATTTACACCAAAAGTGAGATTAACATAAAAATAATATAAATTACAATCACGGGATGATTTTTCCAAATATTCTCTAAGAACAATCTCTCTATTTCCACTCCTCTAAGTAAACACACCTGTTGCCGTGGTTCCAGAATGACAGAGAATGTGATGATTTTTTTTACATTTAATTTCTTCCGTCGATAAAGAAGTTTCATTTCAAAAGTCGTTTAATTTTTATTATTAAAAATAAATTTTACAGTGTGATTCAAGTAATATTTAACTGTAATTATATTTATTAAACAACTATTCTTAGTAGTAAAAAAATGTCACGCTACAAAACTTATTATAAACCCTAAAAATAACACAATAAGAATAAAACTTTATTAAATTCGACAAAACTTTGAGAAGTTTGTACCTAACGACGAAATATCTTTATTATAAACTGGGATATATGAACTCCGTCACGTCATCCAATTTAAACTTTCCATTGCTTAAACACACGAGTTCTTATACAATTTTCAAGTTAAAGTAAATGCACAAACAATATAAATATTCATTATAATTAACACTAAAGCGTTCTCGGGCGTGAGCTCAAAGGTGGCGTATGAAGCATTTTCTATACTTTATCCATAGAACAAGTCGTAAATAAGAAAGGGCGTAAAGCTGTCTTTGGAATTAATTTATGGTAAATGTTTTTATTTGTAATTTAAAAAATAGTAACGCTGTAAAAAGTGTGTGGATTTATTTAGTTTTTAATTTTTGATTTTTTTTTATAAAAATATGAACAGAAATAAAGTGTAATTTAATTTTAAATATTTGTGTCTTTGTTTTCCTCCAAACTAGAGTTGCATTTTCAAATTATAACGTAATTTCTAAATAATCTTACCTAAAAATTGTATTACATAAAAATATAAATATGGCAAACTTTTTACATATAATATATCAGTCACTTCGCACTCCTAATAATTTTTTACACTATTTCTATAAGCTCTCTGTTCTATTCCACCCCCTTCGGCACAAGGAGAGATAGGACAAAATATGAGAACATAATTCAATAGCGCTTTGTATACATTGTTAAGATTTTGTATTGGTTGGGTTATATTAATCACGTGGAGGTCTCAAGAATAGATTTATATCCTTTGATAAATATAATATTTCACTAATAGCAATTAATTGTATAGGGATTTTTGTAATCATTCTGAATATTTTTGTATGCCTGTACCGTGTATGTGTCTATAAACGCGACGGGTTTGGGTTCGATTCAGACTCGGGGGATTATTATTTATTAATATTTTTATTTCGATTGCCGTAAGCTTTGGTTAGAGTCCCGCACGGGACGCCGAGCCGGTGCCGCCTACCCCTTTTCTTAAATCACAGCTCCGTAGTTCTTGCGATTTCTTAAGCACAGTATACCCTTTCTCATAATCCAGTATCGTTGTAAAAGCCCGTAGAGGTAACAGCATAAAAGAGAAAAAAATAAAATTTACTAGGTTTCTCTACTAGGTATCTCCTAAAAAATCAATAATTTGTAAAGCTGAAAGAACTTATTTAAATTAATACATAATATACAACTTTTCATATAATATATTTTTTTCATGTTGTTTTCCACATATAACTAGGTAGACAGAGGGAACCTGGACACATTTATTTAATAGACTCCATTCCCCATTAAGACATTTCTGTTCCCCACTTTCCGCCAAACTCTTGAGGCATTCCGTGTTGAGTGGCGGAACTCAACACCGCGCTTCACCGTACAACCAGAGCAACAAATAAGAACAATAAATAACAACAATTGTTAACACATTGCTCTTAAAGACATTGTATTAAAGGCGCAACACTAAGACAACAGTAGATTGGGGTATTAGGCAGCGTTTACACGCACGCACGTAGCGTAATAAATAATATAGTAATCAGAACGATTCCTTACATCCCTCTTCTCTCTTATTAGGAGAGCCAACATTCAACATTCGCTAATGCCGGGCTTAGTAGCACATGTGGGACGGAGAGATTCTCACAATTTATTGTTCATCGGCTTATGAATCATAAATAAGGAAGGGCTAATTAGAGTTGCCGCGGTGTGTACGAGGACGTGCGCGCGTGATTTACTTTATTGGTGGTGTGATGGCTGTTGCGTTTTGTCTTTCGTTTCCGGAATATGTCCGGAATATGTCTTGGAAAAATTTAAATATAATATTAGTTAAAATAAAAGCCTTCTTAAAGAACATAATTTTTTTTTTTCAAAATGTAAGTTCTGAATTAAAAACAAACAGATTTTTAAAAGCTTGTATCGCAGTAGAAATTTCTTTCGTTTTTTTCATCAGCTTCGCTCTGTATTCTGCCCATAACAGAGTAGGCAGAGGGAACCTTTCCCAGGTTCCCTAGTGTTTGGACATTTCGTTACCGTTCACTTTCCGCCGAATTCTAAAGGTGTTGCATGTTGCAAGGTGTTTACAGGTAAAATTCAATGTCAAGTTTTACTTTGTTACCGTAGCAAGGGAAATGAAAATATTAAATATTTAATTTACTCGAATGGGAATCGAACCACAACCTGTCGCGCTTACGCCTCGCGCACGCTTGTGCCCATACGCTACGACTGACTTCAATTAATAATAACTCAAGTTAAAACGAAATAACCTCTTTTCAACATATTAGCAATAAAGAACTCAAAGTTAGTACAATAAATTAATTGGCGACCAAGTTCGGAGTAAGGCGTGTGGAATCCAAGAAGTTTGGACTATTAATTTGCCTCTTACGCCGACAAATAACCGGGATACGCAAGAGTTATTAACTTTATATATCTCGAAAATACTTTATTATATGAGATATTTTATGTATTTTATTAACTTCGTCTGGTATTTGCGAAGATTGTGAACTGAATACGATTCGCGGGTTCCTTCCTACCTAGGTACCTAAGTATATCAACGAGAATAATTTATAAAAATTGACAAACTTTGCAGATTTATGCACTCATTTTGTATGTAATTAACTACAATGATAAATGTTTAATGATTTTTCCCAAGAAATACTTATAAATTTATTGTTTTCAGATATTTTCTTTCCTATTGCGGTATCAGATATTTTCTTTCCTAAAAAATACATCCATTAATATTAATTTCATCATTTTAAATTTGACTTATTACTTATATATAAATGAATAATTTACTAAAAATTAAAATAATTATTATCAAAATAACAACAACAACAAACCGAAAGACATTATCAAAACAGCCTCCCAATTTCCAAACGAATGCCTTCACCCTGTTCCTGAGTGATTACCATAAAATAAATATATTACTATCCACTAATACCTTATTTCCCATAGGCATTAGAACTACGCCAATTCAAATGAGATTGATTCGTTATTAATGACACCCGAAGAGTTGGAAACCGAATGTTTTCGTCGATACAGCCATCAAATTGTAAAATGGCGTAATAAATTCACATTAGTTGTACACCGGCTCATAATTTGTGCCATCTTTTGGTAATATCACATTTTGTTTTATGTCACAAAGCTCTTTTGTAATTTAGTTTTATTTATTATGTTTTTCTTGGTGATTAAGTTAATTATTTGTTCTGAAAACCTTTTTGCTGGTAAGTGTACTTTTAATTTGAAGTTGGTTGTCTTGGATTCGATTTCTGCTTAGTTTCAGATGTCATCAATCAAATTCATGCTATATATACATTTAATTTAAGGATTTATATAATTCCGTAATATTAAAAGTTAATTTTAATATATAGCATTGTTTACATATTAAAAACGAAATAAGCACAAAATAAACAATTCCAAACTTCACAACAAACTTAACTTAACCATAATCCAAAGTCCACTGGCTTTAACCACGTGGCTGTGGGCGTATCTCCTCGTGGCTCATCCCCCACCTGTTGGATATCCAGCTGATCCGCCCCCACGGATATTCGGATATAGCTACGGATATACGGTTACCCGCTTATACGAGATAACCACGCCTACCGCTGAAAGAATGTTCTACTTGTTTAGGTAATAGTATATTATGTATTTAGTATGATGTGGTTCTTTCAGTTGTGAAAAATTGTAAACTAGGCTTGAAAGTTGGTGTATATTTTCTTAATTTTATATCAATTGTGTATGAAGGTTATATTTTAATGATTTTAATATATTTAAATAAGAAATTTATTTATAAATAGTAGAGATTCTCTTGTGACACTTCGTCTAATTCGTTATTATAGTGTAATGCTGCTACTAATAGGGCAATGTTCTGTCCTATTTAGGATCCTATACGACGGCCTCATATCAGTCTTCAATCAATATTTATAAGAAATAGAAGAATTAGATTCATAATTGCCAGACTTAGTAGAAATAACACCCAATCCTTTCCCAAAACCCACTTCTCACACACTCAAAACGACTCTAAAATCTCAAACCCCAACTTACCTTAGGAGTTAAGACGAACTTGCAGCACAACTCCTAATTGAGAAATCGAATTACAACGTCGAATCAAACCCCCGATCCAGCACTTAGCAGTAACAGATCCTTTTAACGGTTTAGCGATCCCTTGCGAGACAATATTCGGCAATTAAGATGCGAGTACGAGAGAGATTGGACCTTGTGTTATCTTGTCTGGACCTTAATTGATATTGAAAATAATAATTATACATTAGATAAGTATAAATTAAATTTAAATATATGCACTGAATAGGGTTTATCTTCTTCTGTGTGGTCTGGTAATAATTAAGGCCAGTATAAAGAATTTCACACATTCAGGAGTTTTGTAATTAAAACCAGTGGTTCCAGAAATAAGTGCTTTCAATCAAATGAACTTTCTAGCTTTACAATATTAGTATAGTTTATGTTAATTAAATACTAAATATAAATGTATGAACATAAGAGTCCTTGATTTATTCTGATAACGCTATTATATTATTATATTTTGGATTTAATTATTGTTTTTTTTATCTCTAGATGAAGTCATGATGAGTAAAATGTTTTAATAATATTTTTAAATAAAACAATATCTATTAATAATTAATTGGGGTAACAAAATATCTAAAAATACAGACAATATTAAAAAAGGCTAGGCTAGCTAAGAAATACATGCTATTTCCATAAAAAATTGGTAAAAATAAAAAAAAAATGGCGAACTTCCTTGTCATTTACGTATGTATACCAACGTCAGTTTATTACCGCAAGTAACTTCATCAAAGGATCACATATTGGTAGTAAGTTCTGGTCTGAGTGGTGACCGTTAAGTCTAAGTTCTGAGCACGCGGTCCGCTCCGGACACAAGAAGCACTTTGCTTGCCGATGGTTCTAAATTAGCCAAGATGGCCAGTTTCACACAGTCATTTCAAATATATTATTAATATTTATTTATTTATATTAGATAAAATAAATAAATAAATATTAATATAATCTGTAATAACATATGTCTATATAAAATGAATCGTTTTATATGTAAAGAGACATATTTTTAATGACGATTGAAGAAAATGAAATAAATAAATTAACAAAATTTGAATTCTTCATCCATTTACAGTAATATACTATAATTACACGTATCGTTATACTTTATACCTGTACTAAAACTATATTTTCTACTTAAACCTAACTATTAGTTAACACACTCCCTAAACCCTCGTTTTAACAATCGGTGTCACCCTACGACCTCCTTGGTCATCGTGCGCCAACCGTCTTTAGAAGCATTACTGAGAAATGCTCTAATGCCCCTCCGATACCCTGGAAAACTGTTAAGGGGCTGGTTAGAGGCTTTCTAAGATACTGATATAATTAGTGCATTGTACCTATAATGTTCTAGAGGCAGAGGTAGAGGCAGGCATATTCGAGACCATATTGGACCTCGTCTCATATCAAATTTGACCTTTAATTCAATAATGGTAGAGTATGGCAGTAAACAGTTTTAATAGACCAGTTATTAGGTATTAAATAGCGTGCATGAATTTTGTTGATATCTAAAAGCTGTGGAGTTGATTGCGTTTCTTTTGATTAATAAAATCAATAGAAAGATAATGATGCTAGAGGTTTTTAGGAGTTTTGTCGCATGGGCACAAGTGTGACTGTAAACGTGACGTGACGTGATTAGGCGGAGAGTTCGGAGCAGAATGTTTTAAAACTAGACTCCCTCTGCCTACCCTGTCACAAGCAGGATACAGCGTCAAGCTGAAATGAAAAGAATGTTCCTAATTTTATAGATTGCTTAAATTTTTCTGAATGAAAAGGCATATCATTTTTTTCTTTAAGCAAAAACTCTCCTCATTCAAGTAGGTACATCGAGCATATATCCATTTGCTTATTACCCTAACTTCGAATAACTTTTGCAACTAAATGTAGATTTCGAAGCAAATATGAAATCTTTTGGATGTCGCTCCCCCTAATTGCCTGAAGATGGACCAACGCCAATTTCATGACATTTAACTCTGGCGATAAAACTTGATACACGCCCCATCGTTTTCGTCTGTTGGATAACTAATGACTTTTAGTAAATATATATTTTTAATGTAGGTGGGTATTTGTAAGTAAGTAAAAGCAAAGTAAGCAGCATTTCTCACGTAGTATGGCAATTAGTGTTAGGACACTGCGTTCCTCACTTTTCGTCCAATTTTTTAAATGATGATGAATGGCGAGTTTATGCGCGTTATAAAAATAAACATCATCCTCAGGAACTGTAGCACTGAACGCGAAAAATGCAGAGAAATGGCATTATGTCTCTCTGCCTGTCTTATAAAGAGATAAAGTGGATAAAGCAAGAAAAGAGAGATATTTACTTATATATTAAATCATCGTAATATAAAAACTCATATAAGTGTTATTGACCTTAATCAAAATTTTATAAAAATTTTCCTTTTATAATTGATTTTGTTTTCAATTGGTATTATCATGATTACATTGTTTTTATAAAAAAATGTTATTTAAATCTTAATTATAGCATAAAACATTATCTACGATTGATAATTTTAAAATAATATCAACTATGATAACTGAATCTATCAATAGTTTGTAGGTGGTAATAACAATGCTNTTTTCTTTAAGCAAAAACTCTCCTCATTCAAGTAGGTACATCGAGCATATATCCATTTGCTTATTACCCTAACTTCGAATAACTTTTGCAACTAAATGTAGATTTCGAAGCAAATATGAAATCTTTTGGATGTCGCTCCCCCTAATTGCCTGAAGATGGACCAACGCCAATTTCATGACATTTAACTCTGGTGATAAAACTTGATACACGCCCCATCGTTTTCGTCTGTTGGATAACTAATGACTTTTAGTAAATATATATTTTTAATGTAGGTGGGTATTTCTAAGTAAGCAAAGTAAGCAGCATTTCTCACGTAGTATGGCAATTAGTGTTAGGACACTGCGTTCCTCACTTTTCGTCCAATTTTTACAATTATGGTGAATGGCGTGTTACGCGGTATAAAAATAAACATCATCCTCAGAAATAAAACCAGTTTAGTGAACAGGGACGTGCTACAGTCCCAGGAAAGCGAAAAATGCAGAGCCAGAGCCATGGCACTACGTCTCTCTGCCTATTTTATAAAGAGAGAAAGTGGATAAAGTAAGAAAAGAGAGATATTTACTTATATATTAAATCATTCTAATATAAAGACGCATATAAGTGTTTTTTACCTTAATCAAAATTTTGTGTAAATTTTCCTTTTATAATTGATTTTGTTTTCAATTGATATTATCATGATTACATTGTTTTTATAAAAAAATTTTATTTAAATTTTAATTATAGCATAAAACATTATCTACGATTGATAATTTTAAAATAATATCAACTATGATAACTGAATCTATCAATAGTTTGTAGGTGGTAATAACAATGCTATTCATATAGTTGTGTTTTTTTTAATGAAGCGGTCATTTATTATTATTATTATTATTTATTTTAGTTAAAATACTTTCATGTCCTAACTTAATTGCGTAGTAATACCATCATGGCGCAGTGGCGGAACAGCGTGCGACTGTTAACGCAACGGTCGTGGATTCGATTTCCTGGATTTAATTTACCTACACTTGTATATATGTACGAGTATATTTGTCGATTATATATAAGTAATTTTAATTTAGATATGCCTATAATCTAACAATTTTAACAATAAAGCAGTTGTTAATATATTTAATATAATTTTTCAGAACAAACATGTTTTAAAAATAAACAAGGACGTCTTACAGCAACTAAGTTATCCCACCAATAACGGAATCGATCGATTCGCGCAGTCTCATAAGTCGTAAGAGAAATTTGACCTATATAAATACTTCAAATGATTTTCCAAGAAAATTGTATGTTGTTTCTTATCATATAAAAACTACCATTTATAAAAACATTTCAATATTTTTTTTTTATAGAAGTACTAGGGAGAGGCAGTAGGGAGACAAATTAGGTATATCTAAATTTATTATAAACTACCATACTTACCACCATACTTGGGGAAGTTTTATGTCCAACAGTGGAAGCCGAAACGCTGATGTGGTGATGATGATGATGATGATGATGATTAAATGCTATACCTGTTTTTGTTTCAAATTAAATAAAACTAAATCTTTCATATAATATAGAGATGATTTTTTATGGAAGTATGTGTTAAGACACTCCGATCTTCATTTTCCACTGAATTCATACAATGCGTGTTGAGAGACACCAAAAAGCGAAAAAATGAAAATATAAATTTAAATAAATATTTCATTTACTCGAGTGGGAATCGAGCCCATAATCAGTCACATTTACAAACCTTTGCCCCTGCACCACGACTGGCCTTGCCTTTGTCTGGTCAATACTTTATATATTTTTATATTTAAAATTTTATATAACAATGAACTTTATAAGCTACGGGCTCTGATCATGGAACATTAGCCTTACGATAGTAGAGTCTTAATAGCCTCTCTACATACTGACTTGAAGCAATATTATAGAAAGTTTATTTATAGTTATTACTTTGTTACCAATACCAATATAATAAATTTTTTTACCGTAAACAATGTAAGTAGGTATAGGCAGTAGGAGAAGTCAGTATGCATCTTCAACTCCCGCTACCCTAGAAGAGCTATTGCGGGAGGGTTGTAGCGATCCTCCCGCAGGTCTAGGAGAAACTCCGGGGAGCCCTGAAGGCGACATTGGCCTGCAATAGGTAGGCCGCCCACCAAGGTGTCCTAATTGTATGCTTGAGTGGTCCTGCGGCGTCTCTTACTGGGTAGTATCGGGTTCACTGGTGAGCCCCACAGTACTGTCCCTAAGTCTTCTTGGCGATGGCGATCTGCGTAAATGTAGGAAATTCCAGGGGAAAAAATGTATAGGCAATAGCCATTATACCCACTTAACGAGTTTGAACGATTCTAAGTTCTAATATAACAAGAGTTATATATATACAGATATACAGATATACAGATATTAAATATTTTCGTGTAAGTCTGTCTGTCTGTGTGTATCGCGCTGGTAATGTTGTGGTTAGTTTATGTCGCGCGCGATAGTCGCCCGGCAGAGGTTATTCGTTGTGTTAATGTGTGCTTGCATCTAGTTTGCATTTGGCAACGCCTTGCTGGTTACAAGTTAAAACTGTTTATTTATTATACACTAAGAATATTTTTGATGTATATATTTGTATAAAGTTTAAATGGAATATACATGTATCTACGGTAGTTGATAAAGATTTGTTAAAAGCGTTTAAACATTTCTTTTCTTATTTTTCTTATGTCCCGTATTCTGCCGTGTTATCGGGTGACATATCAATCAGGGATTGTAGGAAAGTTGAGTGGCATAACACTACCCCATTACATTTTGCACTTATATTAAACATATTAGGGAAATATGCTTAAGTATAAATATAGCTATATTCCTATATTAACCTTCATTTACTTTTTAATAACTTTAGATAAATTCCCAACTTTAACACCAAATAATCTTAATATATTTTAAATACATATTTACAGTGACTAGGTGAAGTTACACCATTCTCATTACCCATCCACTTCGAAAGTAGAAACGAAACTTTGAAAATTCTTAACAAAAATAAGGGAGTGGGAGTGCGGGAGTCAACACCGAAGAGAGGACGCCTCACACTATTTTCATTTCGTGTAGTGCCACATTTAATTTCGTTGAAATTCTAACGTAGCTTTGCAAAAATGTCAACTTTATTCCGCCTCAGCCGCCGCCTTCATTTCACTCGGATGCTTTGCTTCTCCATTTTCTGGAATGTTCCGCAGTTTCGCGACGGGCTTTGAGAAACTATTACTTTATGGAAACTTACCGCAACTCCGAAGTAAGATGTGGCTTCTGACAAAAATTTATTAAAGCGTATTTAATTTTAGTTATGTCTTTATTTCTACATGAACCTATACAGCGTATCAGTATAGATACACTAATAATTATCTAAATAAATAACCAAAAAAAAATCACTAATAAAAATAACCCCTAAAAATAAAACACTATAAAATACAAAAAAAAAAGACTAAATTATACAATATTTTACAAGCGATCACAAGCCTATTTGTCAAACCGGGGACACCGGCTTACGATCAAACCTATCTGAAATTCATATTGAATGTCGATCTCATAAAGCCACGTACACACTGTAAAAGGCTGAGCCCCGGGGGCTGGTAAGAGGTAAGAGGTAAGAGGTAAGAGGTAAGAGGTAAGAGGGCAGAGCGATAGCACTCATCGAAAGAATAAGCCTGTTTCCCGACGACGGGGTTTAGGGATGCAACATCGACTGAATGCTTTATTCTGCTGCCATCAATACTTAATATTGTGTAGTGATGGGAAGTTATAAAAAAATATAGATTTTTTTATATAAATAATTATTTAAAAATCTGTTTCATGCTGTATTCTAGCAGGGTGGGCAGAGGGAACCTAGTTTTTCGAGACATTACGTGTTGAGACAGAACTCAACGCTGGGCTTTTCCCCAAAAGATATTTATTTAAAAGGAAAGAACTAATATTTCTTATAGTTATAGATACTTTTAACGAGATAGTTACATTATAAATATATTTCTCAATTATATCCACATTTAATTATTTTATTCCTTTATCTCCTACATTATTAAATGAATAAAATAAAAATTAAAAATTAAAAATAATACTAGTTAAAATATTTCAATATTATCGATATTCTTAATAGTACTTCAACAAACTTCCCTAACGTAAAAGGATTGACATTTGAAGCTTCGATCGAAGGAGCGGGTTGAGATCGAGACAAAGTAGATTCGAAATGGTACCGAGTTACTAATACTGAAGATATACAATATTGTAAATATATATTTCTTAAGTTAATATTAATATTAATATAAAATAAGCTTCTTTTGAAAGGCAGACATTTTTAGAAATAGTAATTCTAATAAATACCAGTCTTTGTATATTTAATGAAGTTATTATTCATAGGTACCTACTTCCGTTTCGTTATCGTGGTGTATGGTGGAACTCAACGCCGCGCTTTTGTCTTGGTACCAGAGACAAGAAATGAAAATAATATTAAATAATAATTCATTCCCAAAAATATTTTTTGATAGTGCCTTAACATTTAAAATAATTAATTAGGTACTTTTAATGTACAATATTCTCTTCCTTTTTCTACTGACTATTTACTATTTGTTAAATAACTTAATATGTGGGTTTCTCTCAAACAAGATTCTATTTTTATATTATGACTTTTCTTTTTGCTATTAGTGACTATTGACATTTTATGCTGTTTCTGGAACTATTTTTGGTAATCGAACCAAGAATCTTCTCCTTATTAAACCTCTGACTGCTATATGTGGAATACTGCGTGAAGCAAAAAAAACATTATATCGTATTTTTTTTCTATTTACATATATCATAATATATTAAAATTTAAATATAATACCAAATAGTATAGGAGTCAACCCAGCAAATTACCATCATCTCGTTTCAAGGGTCAAACATCTTAACATATGAAGGGCAAATCCTCAATACGCACAAATAAATACGTACCGTATTATATTTCTCTGATCTGGGTATTAAGATGTGATGGGGTCAGCAATTGATCCCCTGGACATAATACCCGGGCCTGTTGAGGTAAGTCGAATGTTTTATTGTTTTTATTATTGTAGTTAAATGTTTTACATGTCTTTTTGGTTGTCTGATATTATCTATTACTAGTTTAGATATAATAATATTATAACCCTGAAGCGTTTGTTTACGCTAATCTCAGGAACTAATGATTTGAATTGAAATATACTTTTTGTGTTGGACAGTTCTTTTGTTGAGGAAGGCCATCATGTGATTTACTTCGATGTAACTCCCTAATACTTCGTACCTCGTGGTGGCGCAGGTGCACAAGCATGTGACTGTAAACACAATAGATTGCGGATTCCCACTCGAAGAACCTGGTAAAACTCTCCGTTCTCCACTCTCTGCCGAATTCTGAAGACATTGCGTGTTGAGTGGCGCCACCAGAGCGAAGAAATGAAAATAAACATTGAAATAAATATTTCATTTACTCGACTGGGGATCGATCCACAACCAGTCGCGTTTACAGGCACATTTTGTACCCCATGGGCCACGACTGGCCTCTTATGAACAATAATAATTAAATATAGGAAATATAAATCAATAAAATATTTTTACCAAGTTACCTACTTCTATAAAGAAATATCTTGATAGAAGATTTCACTCATCGAATCTAATATATATTTATAAGTTTTAGACTGTAAAGTGTTTTTCTTTCCAAGTTCTGTATCTCAAAATGTTGGCAATCCCAAATCTGTGGTAAATAGCTCCCGGGAACAGTTTAAGTCTAAGTAAGTGGCGTTCGGCGTCCAAAGATTTGCTGGACCGTCTCTAATGGGCTGTATCCTTATTTATTGAGCTCACTGCAACCGTACCAGGAGGAAAATTTGAAAATTTTCACGTTAAACAACAATTTATGAAAGATTTTAGTTTATTTATATTGGGTTTATCAATATATCTATGTACTATGTATGTAGTACGCTATTAAGTAAGTATCAACTTCACGTTGTATCTCGCACACAGCAGTGTAGGCAGAGGTAACCTAGTGTTAAAACACTCCATTCCCCACTTTCGGAATTTTTCTAGACGTTATATTGATTTTAAAATGTCGATATAGCATTTTTTATAAGTAAAAAAATCTTTGTCTCTCATAAAAGCATAATAATAAAAACCTATTTACAATCGTTTCATTATTGATTGAAAACAGATAAAAAATTAGCAGTCAAGTTATTAGAAAATTCAGTAAAAGCTTACCTTTCCAGGGGGTGGAAACAGGTTACAAACAAGTTCAGACAGGCGTGACGGGGACGTGACGGGGACGTGACGGGGACGTGTCGCGTTTTTGCGCTCGAACACTGATTTTAATCCTGAAGCACTTAGGATTTGAGGTGAGATGAAGCACGTGACGACAGATCGATTAATAACTTTGAACTATATGTATTTATTAAATTTGGGTTTGTCTTTTTATTTATATAAAATTATAATAATTTATTGGGGTCGTCGTAGACTGGAAACGCGAAGGTTGGTTGATTCTCACTCGGGGTACTTAAAATTTAATATTTTCATTTTTTGGCTTTGCTTCTTTTTTCGCTTCTGCTAACTAGGGAAAGTGAGTGCAGCGTAGAGTCCCGCCACTCAACACGCAATGCCTTGAGAATTTTGCCGAAAATGGAAAACAGAAGTATCAAAATATTGTTTCAGTTAATAATCTTTGAGTAAGTCCTTTTAGATCGATTGAAAGATACACTTTATGCTTTATTGGTAAAACAAATACAAACGAGGTTAAAGAAAATTAAAATCAAATAGGTAAGTATTTTTTTTAAATATCACAGAAATGTGATAATAATATGAATAATAAATAAACTCTGTGATAATTAGGTACTTTAATAATGAATAAACTAAATTCATTGTAATATACAGGGTGGAAGAGGCAGCGCTTCTTTTACTGAAACTGCATATAGGGTAAAATATTTCAAACCCAATATTAAAAAAAAAAAATCAAGGTACCTCAACGGTTTGGACATAGGATTTTTTTTACATTTCACGATTTTTATCCATACCTGTATTTCGTGTCACGCACACATACGTATGCGACGTTGCGGCTTTGACAGGTAAGTGTGTGCGTGCCTATATTATACTTTACAAATGGCGTTTTATTATAAAACGATAATTTTATTATTTGTTTTGTTTGAAAAAAAAACTTTTTCATTTTTGAGAATCATTTTTTTTCCGAATTATATTAGGCTTTTATAGAGTAGTTAAAACTGTGGTTTCATTTAAAGTGGCGCTGACAATTCCACCCTGTATACTACATATGGATATTTATTTTTTTAATTTAAGCAATGTATTTGAAATTTACATAGAAAAACCGTCCAAGTGCGAGTCGGACTATTATCTATAAAAACAGAAAAAAAATAGATTTGTATTATGGGAGCTCCTCAATATTTGTTTTATTCTGTTTTTTAGTATTTATTGTTATAGCAGTAGAAACACATCATCTCTGTATAAATTTCAACTTTCTAACTATCATGGTTCATGAGATACCTACAGCTTGGTGACAGACGGACTAACAGTCTTAGTGATAGGGCCCTTTCGATACGAAAACCCTAAAACACGGTTACCCTTTTTTATTTTATAAATGCAATGCGAACTTTTATCATTACATGTTCAGTAAATACAGTTTATTGAAAAAAACATTTGAAGTTACCTATATAAATGTTTTAACCGGAATGGAAATTTGTTATTTCTTTGGGTGAAGCGATAACTCAATATGTACCTAATCAGAGATAGTAAAGTTTAGATAACATTATCTCATATATACAGTGTGTTTTATTTAAAAATGATATTTTTTTTTCAAATTCACGCTGTATCGCGCACTTAACAGCGTACTCAGTGGGAACCTGGGCATCTAGTGTTAAGACACTCCGTCCTGATTACGGCACTCGCGTCCCCAACTTTCCGTCGAATCCTAAAAGCATGGTGTAATGAATAGTGCCTGCAGCTCCTCTGGTGATGTATGAGATCGTAGGTGGCGGTGATCACTTTCGATACCAACGAGGAAATCAAAATATTAAATATTTCATTTCTGCGAGTGGGAACGGAATCCACAACCATCGCGTACGCTTGTGACACTGCGCTACAACGGGCTCAAGAAGTTACCTATAATTTTCTTTGATTATAAATATGCATTGCATAAGCAATTAAATTAAGAAAAGATTAAAAAACTGACATTAATATCAAATTAAACTAAAGATTTATTAAACAGTAACTTGTACTTAGAAAAGATTAAATAAATACAAATAATTAATCAAAATTGTATCAAACGTGTTATCTAAATTATCAAGCTACCAAGTGCGTTGAAATATATTTACATTCAAATATACCATAGCTAATGACATTATTTTTTTATTACTTTCGAAGATTCTCTAGCAAATGATAATAATAATATGTTTTAGTATATTATCTACGTTATCATTTCGAACCAAGCAACCTGTACGTATCATTCATGGCCAGTGGTGCCAATCCGTTGACGTCGACACGCCAGCCTATACAAAATGACACACTATTTAATAAAAAAAAGTAAACATATAAAATAACTATTAATCATACAGTGCAGTTCTTATCAAGGACTTTCGAGTTTGAGTGCGTGACAAGTACATAATATGACGTGACACAAGTAGCGCTAATGGGTAAGTCGCAAGTTTGTCAATATTATTGACGGTATTTAGCTTCTACTAAGGGTGTTTGTGATTTTTTAAATTATTATAAACGACTGGATGTGGGTTCGATTCTCACTCGAGATCTCGCTTTAGCTCTTGTGTCGATGGAAGGGAGTTAAGGTCCGCCATTCAACATGCAATGCCTCCAGAATTTGGCGGAAAATGGGAAGGGTGTGTAATTATTAAAGAAAATATGATATCAAATAATAATAATTACATATTTTGATTTACTAATAATAAATAAGGTATCACGTGCTTATTATTATACATATTATGTACGTATGTATGTATAACTAAACGATCAAAATTTATTTTACTACAATCTTATCCTGGATAAATAATACTGGATTACATCTATAAATATAATTTATTATGTTATAAGAATCATTTTAACAAAATAAAAAAATGTAGGTGAACTTTTTGCATCAAGTAAATATTTACTTTTATACGGTTTTCTATAATAACGTATTAAATACTTATAGCAAGTGACTAATATGTATAATGATTTGTAATACAAGACGATAACAAAATTAAGATGATCTCTGTTCAGAAGTCTCACCATTAATGAAAAAGTGAAATAACTAAAATACAAATAAATATGATGTAAAGAAAAAAGAAAAGAAAAAGAAAAAAAGATGGCTGTCGATGATGATGATGATGACGATAATGTAAAGATAAAGCGTGTGAAATATGTAAAGAAATATGTTTTTAACTACATATTTAAAAATCCTTTTCGAAGAGGAATTACTAGAACTCCAAAATTCTAAAAAATATTGTTTGCTTTTAACACTGGTGATGAATCATTATTTCCTGCAGTGAATCGTATATATTTATCTTATCATTTACATGTGTATGTTTATTCTTCGATATATTATAGTTCTGAAATATATATAGTAAAAGTTTTGAAAATAATAGGCACCCTACTAAAATACGTTAAATTTGTTATTTTATATTATTAGTCATTGTTACTAAATTTGGCAAATTTTGCGTTTAATCAATCTACCTTGAATTTATCTATAATGAAAAATCGATCTTGTTATACTGGTTGCTAGAGAGTATCAATTTGAAGCTCAAAACGCCAATGAAAATGAAGTGAAATTAAATTTTAACACAAAAAGGGTGAATTATATTTTTGAATATATTTGAATTCTTAAGAGAAATTGGTTTTTACTATTTGTATATATAATAGTGTGGTCTTGTTGATATTTATAGTCGTTTTCCCGTAAATGGTCACATAAACGTGTATATTATTTTGTGTAACATCAAGATTGTTTGCTATGAACCAAATAATTAGGTTTTTTTTGTTATATTTACTTAGTTTTCTTCATCAAAATAGAGCAATTATGCTGGTAAGCTAGTAACATTAAACTGTATTATGATTTAGAAGTTACCTCCTAGCTTTTGCAAAAAAAGAAATATTTTCATTCAAATTTATTACTTCATAGTTGTAGTGTAGATAACGAAATACCTTATGCACCTTATTGGCGAAGCAAACATTAGCGTTTCGTTAGCTTAGGAACTATTATCTTCAGCCTAACCCTTTATGTCAGTCAATATTATCATTGTATGTAAAATTTCTAATGGTATATATACCGTTTGGTTGAAAAATTGTGAAATACTATAAAAAATATAATATTTATATTTCTAGGTGTTATATACAAGTTAATATGGTCAAGTTTACTGTTGGTGGCAGTAAGTGCTGGTGTTCTGCGGCAATTAGAAGACGACCAAGAAGAATCTTGCACTACATATATCCGTGATGATGTACTGTATCTTGATTGTTCTGATGGAGAACTCGTCGAGCTGCCTGAAGAACTTGATAACAAAGTAAGAATATATAAACATCTCACATATTTATTAATACATTTTAAAGAATTTGTCTAATAATTTCCCTTCTTTCCAGGCACAAGTGGTTCTGTTGGCGAATAACAACTTTGTAGAATTTCCTACTGCACTTGAAAATTTTCAACAAATTGAAAAATTAGATATCTCTGGCAACCGGCTCAGTGGAGATCTGCCACAATACGTACAAGCATGGCAGCATTTAAAAATCCTGAACTTATCGAGTAATAACTATGATTCTTGGTATAGTTTTAAAAATACATCAAACATTATAAAATTAGATTTATCTAAGAATAAAATAAATAACATCGACCAAGACGCCTTCACTAAACTGCCTCTTCTGGCCATACTTGATTTATCAGAAAACCGTTTGCATAACATATCATCGGAAGTAATATCACATGCAACTAGCTTAGAAGTCCTAATTCTATCTCGAAATTACTTGTCCGTAGTACCTGATTTTCAATCTGCCTCATTAAGAAATTTACAGCTAAGTTTTTGCCAAATAAACAACATTGACGCAAATTCCCTAACTGGAATGCGTTCCTTGCTTGATTTGGATTTATCGATGAATGGAATTGAAGTTCTTCCTGACAAATTGGCTTCAAATTCTTTACAAGAATTAGATTTAAGTTACAATAATATTGAAATTCTTACTGATTCTACTTTCTCGTCGCTACCGCACTTGGCGGTACTGGATTTGAGAGGGAATGACTTCAAGGAAGTATGGCCTACTTCACACTTCGCCTCAAATCCATTTTTGAGAGAAGTCAAAGTGAAAGGAAATCGTTGGAGCTGCGAGGGGTTTAGTGTAAATTTACTTCTTACATATGAATTTTTAACGAAGGAACCTCCAAAGGTTACGGATAACTCGTTAATTTGCTACTCTCCAGCAAATGTGACGCAAATGAGCTGGCAGCAGGCTTATATTCGGACGTGGAATATTGAAGCTTCGTCCATGCCGCCATACACCTTGATGGCGGTTATGATTGGTATCATTATAGGTGTGATACTAACTTCCTTTATATGTAGGATTCTAATAGCAATGAACAAATCTGAAGCACCACCACGGACTACGGAAACTGCTGTGTTAAATACAACACAAGCAAGAGATGACTCTGTTGTATTACGTGTTCCTTTGAGAGAAGATTTACCACCGACATATGACGAAGCTCTTCTAATGCCCAGACTGAATGACTCTTTTCATTCACTGCCTGATTTTGTCGAAGAACAAGAAGTTGGCCGTAACAGGAATCCGCGAAGGTCTAGATCTATAGGAGATTTAATTGAACCAAGGCCTAGATTAGGTGATAGACGGTCCATACGACGAACAGTAGATATACGTATTAATTAACTGTATAAATATCTAATTAATATGTATTTTTTAAGGTGTAAATGTTAGGAACAAGATTGTATTAAGCTTAATTTTAAGATATTCTATCACGCTTCACGCTGTATCCCGCACATGGCAGAGTAGGTAGAGGGAACCTAGTGTTAAGACACTTTGTTGTTTGTTGTAAGACATTCTATGTAAGACATTCTATGTAAGACATTCTATGTAAGACATTCTTAGTAATTTTATATTTATTTTATTTATTAATAATATAGCTTTTTTACATACGTCATATTCATATTATGTTTATAAAATACGTATGAAATTCTTAAAGACTTCTTTCGTTCTAAATAAATTCTTATTATAAAAAAACTGATCTGAAACTGATTTTCATTTTAATTTATTATATGTTTTTCTGTGTTTTAAAATATTTAAATGTTAAACTACATAGCCGTATTCAGTATTAAGACATCAATTTCCAAGTATTTTCTAAACTACTGCTGCCCTCTATCAGTCACTTTAGTAAATATTTTCGGCTATAAAAAGCTGAAGAGTCCACGGGTTAAGTAGTGAGTTCGTAGATTACTAGATGTCGCTGGTAAAAAAAATTATGAAATTACTAAGTAATAATAAATGAATCAAAAATTCAATAGTATACATTTCCTGTTACATTTTGAATATTTAATATTTCTATATAATAAATGTGGATATTTATGAATTTTTTGAGGCTATAATGATCTATGAGGTTTACTTATAATTTAGAAAATGTTTATTTTTTTTGGTGCCTTAGTCTTTCAATATATTTTATTTGTTTTTGTGATTTCTCCGAGCGTATAACAAAGCGCGGCTATGGATAAGCGGCGGAAACGGAGAACGAGATATTTTAACACTAAGTTCTCTCTACCTACCTAAAAAAATCCAATCTTCCTAAAATCTAAAATGTTTTAGGATGACTGGATAAGATCCCTAGGTATTTATTTTATTAATTCAAGTTCCTCATATGCTACCTATATATACTTAACTATAATATATTTGTAGCTTCATTCAATAAAATATACAATCATTAAAAAATATTATAATATGACTTCAAATTCTCCTAATATTATATTAATAGCAATATAATGGTCAGTAGTACTTAACAATTACCACACCTATACTGTCTTATGGAGCTTATCATTATCATTGATAACACGTCATGTATTTAATTCGGCTCATACAAAGTTATCTATTCAGCGATGGCACACGTTTAAAGTTATTGTTTTTATTTGTTTCAATTTTTAGTACATTTTCTATAAAGAATTGTTCAACTAAAGTATAGTTAAGGACGGAGTGATAAAATTTTTGAAGTTGATTTAAAATTGTGTGTATTATGAATGAAAGAAGTGGTATTCATTCGTTTTTGTTTCAATAATAACTGTAGAAAGTTGGACGTCTTAGTGACAATATTTACTATATATATGTATACTTTTTATTTTAATATTAATCGTGTTTTACCCGTCTATATGGAAATCAAAGACAGGAAATCATATAACAGGTATTTATTTTCCTCACTAACAATATTACTTTATAAAGGTTGAATAAACATAAGAAACAAATAAAAGAGTAATAAAACCTACAGTTTCACTTAGATACATATAAGAGCGACCTAAATTTAAGTGTTCCACAACCTCCTTTATCAAATGCTGATAACGTAGATAAAATTGTTGTATGTACAAGTACATTTTGATATTTTATTCTGACTTTGAATTTACTTTGAATAGAATTGAAATCCTTATAAAATTGTGGGGTACACGTGATGGGGAAACTAATTTAATTTAACTGATCAAGCAATGCAGGTGTCATGGTGAATCATGACGATTGATTAGTAAAGATAATGACAGCCCTATTTAATATGACAAAATATGTCGGTTACAGGCAGTGATGAAACGCAGACGTGATGTTGTTATTGAAAATTTGGGAGCTCTCTCTGCTCTTTCTTGTTATAAGAGCGGAAATATTGGATTTTGATGAACACACCAGCGAGATTTGCTATTTATGTTCTTGTAATACGGAGAGAACCAGCGTAGATTGCTCTCACAGAGGATTAACCAGCCTTCCTGATGGTATCAGTATTAAGGTTTGTACTGTATGACGTCATTATTCAATTCGTTGTATTTCAGAATTTTGCTCTAATACATTACTTTTATTTTTAGGTGACCAAGCTTAATATTTCAAACAACGAGTTTTCAACGTTTCCTCAAAATTTGAGCAACCTTCACAATTTAATATCTTTGGATATCAGCGGAAACCGATTGAGTGAATTGCCTGAAAATGGATTACAAAATCTTACAGTACTGGAAGTGCTAAATTTTTCTCGTAATTATTTTGAGTCTTGGGCTAATTTAAATCCAAATGAAATATTAAAACCGGCTAGTAATCTAAAAATATTAGATTTATCGCATAATAAGTTTAGGACATTAGCAAACTTAGCTAATCAAGAACTTCTTATAAGTCCTTCCTTAGAAACATTGATATTAGACAAATGTCAAATAGAGTCAATACATGGTCGATCACCACTAAGCGGGCTTATAAATATAAGGGTCTTAAAAATAAATAATAATCCCTTATTAAGAATTCAAAATCTCATCTCACCTACTTTAAAGAGCCTATACATAAGCAACTGCCAACTAAGTTACATTAGTCATAATGAATTTTCATATTTACCATCTTTATTGTATTTAAAAATGTCATATAATTATCGCCTCGAACTGTCCTCAGTGTCGAATGTAATTTTTTCAAATTCTTTAAGATTTCTTGATCTCTCATTCTGTAATATTTTAAAGCCTAATCTACATGGATTTCCAAATTTAAGAAAAGCTATTCTGAAAAACAATTTAATTAGATTCTTAAGAAGCAACGAATTTGTAAATAACACAAAGTTAGAATATTTAGATTTATCGTATAATAATGTAGGATCAATCAAAACTGATACTTTCCGGGGATTAAGCATGCTGCGATATATAGATTTGTCTTGGAATGAGATAGGTGACATACCCGAACAGAGTTTTTTAGAAACACCATCTTTAACTCAAGTAAAATTAGCTAGAAATTATCTTAACAAAGTTGGTCATTTAAAATCCAATTCGATCACAATACTTGATATGAGCTCATGTGAAATTAGCATAATTGGCAAAGACTCATTAGAAGGGCTACCATCACTCCTAGATATAAATTTGTCTCATAACCTTTTATCCCATATTCCTGACAGCATCTCATCGAATACACTCAAATATTTGAATTTAAACTATAATAGATTAAGTTCTCTAAATAATTACACTTTGTTCATGCTACCTAGATTAACTAGTTTAAATGTAATAGGAAATCGATTCACTAATATTTGGAGTAAATCTTATTTTGAATCGAATCCTTACTTAGAAAGGTTAGACTTAGCCGACAATATGTGGAGATGCGATTGTGCCGATGACAATATGTATGATTTTTATGAATTTTTGACACTAGAACCAAATAAAAAAGAAGAATCTTTTAACTTAATCTGTAACAGCCCAATAAACTTAATAGGACAAACTTGGCTAGAAGCATGTTATTTTACGTGGAATCCGAGTGAAAAATCAGGGAGCCCTGATAGTTTGATATGGTTCATAATCATCATGATAGTTGGTTTATCTCTTTGCCTACTTCTGGTTAACACTGTGAGAAGATCAATGAACAGACGTCTCGCAGCTTTGCAAACAGAGAGAGAACGGCAAGTAGAAGAAGCGAGAGATAGACTTAGACAAATGAGAATACGTGCAGAGCAAGAGGCTTTATGTAATACGCCAGATCCAAGGGATCTGATCGCCCCACCGACATACGATGAAGCTCTCTCCATGCCGAAACTAAACGTTTCTTGTCAATCTCTAAATGAAACAGGAAGTGGTAAAACTAAACGTAGAAGAGGTAGAAGGAAAACTAAATCAAGTGGAGATTTGCTTGAAGAAACTGAGAGAAATGGTAATTTACCTGTTGTAGATGATATAGAACTCTCAGAAGTTTCTAATGACAACAAGAGACAGCGTCGTCGCCGAAATCGTAGATATGGTAGTCACGAAATAGCGGAATTAGATCAAAGTCCTGGAGCCAGACGTAGGAGAATGTCAGAATATGTAACAGACGATAGTGTTACTATAGAAGTTGAAGCTGAATTGTCGAGACCGTTACGTCCTAGAAATCGACGTTTTTCTAATGACAGTCAAGCAAGAGAAAGTGATTTTTAATAGAAAATAGATAAATATTTTAAAATTTAATGTTTTAGTTGATGTCCTGAATTAATAATTTATTATATTAAATAATTTAATGTATACTATTAAATTAAAATATATTTTTAAATAGTTTCACACATCATTTTTATAGCCGCCATAAAATCCTATTTCCTCTTATAGACCTTATATATTATATTTTAAATTAGTAAATATTTAAATGAAGTTTGAAATTGAAATTATAAATTTTTACCCTACATATTTTTATTTGAGATTTAATAATTAAGTTAATATATAAGCTATAGGTATCTCTTACAAAGATTTTGTCTATCGTTTTTTCAAACATTATTTTTAAATTCATAAAATTTTCTACATTATTTTTTTAGCTTCACGTATCCTGCACAGTGTACCCTGCTAGGGTATGCAACGGGAACCTGGGGACCTAGTAGTTTCTGCCAAATTATGGAGGCACTATGTACCAATATCTTTATAGTATAGTGATCGATATCATCAGGATCTCTCATTTAATTTTCATTCATTCAAAATAATTAATATAAAGCCGTCGTTGTGTAGTAGAACAAGCGTGTGACTGTAAATGCATTGGTAATGAGTTCGATTATTAATATTTTTTCTTTGCTCTGGTAACAAGGTAAAGCACATCATTGATTTCCGTTACTCAATGCTCAATGCCTCGAAAATTCGGTAAAAAGTAGTGTATGAAGTATCTTAGCACTAGGTTTCCTCTCCTATATGCCCCCTGCTGCATGAGGAATACAGCGAAGAGTGTCAAAAAAGAAATATTATAGGCATACTCGTATATGTATATAGTGAAAATAAAACAACCACATTCAATTAACGCTTTATATGTTTAGAAATAAAATTACAAGAATTATAAATCTCTTTACATTGAAATTCTCCATTGTTCTCTATTTTGATTCATATTGTTGACAGCAGTTCATTATTGTTTTAAATGTCAATAAAATGTGAAATTAAAAGTTACAGAAATAATAGCGAAAGCAAGAGCTACATTATATTTCTTAGTTACAATTTAAAATAATTTCAAATAAAACTAGCTAAACAAATATACAATGAAATAATTATTTTTCTGCATACATACATAATCCTTCAATAGCATGAATCACTTAAAATAAATGGTATCACAATCTTATACAACTAATAATTTAATAAAACTACTCATAAGGAACTTATGCATAGAACGAGAAAAATAATTTTCTCGCAAAGTAGATAGTTAAAAGATGAAAGACAACAACCAGTTGAATTATTCGTTGTTCGAAATAGCCATTTGCAAATGATATGCAAAACGAGAAGGTAAGTAAGTACACAACCACTGACATCTCAACAATTGTACCCAAAAACCGAACATACACTACAATGTAAAATTATATTGTAATATAATTTGTGTTACCATATTATAAAGTTTCAACAGTGATTTAAATAACTTTAAACATTAACATCTATAATGAAAATGGCAACATTTTTATACGTATAAAAATATTTTACTTATCGCACAGTATACTTTCATAAATATATTTAAACCACTAACAAGGTATGATAAAGGCACTGTCGACTAACACACTTTGGCAGTACTTAATACAGTCAAAAACTTCATACTTTTATAGGTAATTGTTCCTTCGCATGCGCACACTGAATCACAGATGTTTGCCAATAGTGAAACGTTTGCAAATTGACACTGATATACACTAATTGTTTTTATCCTGTTCGATGAGACTAAATCTCAAGTAGTCGACTTTGGCGCGCTTCCGTCTAGTGGCGTTATGATTATGTCGCCGGCGTTCGACCTACTTCTGGTAACTAAAACGGGTGTTTTAGGTTTCGGAGTTTCCGACATTTTGATCCGAACGCGCCCCATGTCGGGTGAATATACTGGCGCATATTCACGGGATGGTGACAAGTAGTCGGAATCAATATTTGGATCTCCATTTATCAGTGGTTGGGATACATCTGAATCTCTGTTTCCGTTTATCCTGGGACCATCATCATCATTTATAGGAACAAAAATATCTTCGCTCGATAAAGAATTTGTGTCCTTTCTGGAGTTATTTCCTAGATCAGATTCAAATGACGTCTCCTGCGCAGGTAGAAGATTGTCATTTGCTAAATTGTTATCAATTGAACTGCTTTTATTTTGATTAGTGTCTCGTGGGCTATCTGTCCTCTGATTTTCATTTTCGGAGCGCTTAATACCATTTCCCATTTCACCATTTTCGGCTTTCTTAGAATGTGTCTCGTGCGTAGGTACTAATTCATATTTGCCATTTACTTTTTTCTCAGCGGCACTTTCCATTGCTGCAGGTTTACCTAATAAAGATTTATTCATATCAACCATCTCTTTTGATGCTCTTTCAATGTCTCTTTTCTGTTGCCGCAAAAGTCTTCGATCTCTACGCTTCCTCATTTGTCCTTTAGCAATCGCAAACCCAATAAGGCCAACTAATAAAATAACAATAAGTGCTATGCAAACATAGGTACCAGTTTTATGTGGTGTTTTTTCTTCAGCAGGTGGCGCTTGGCCTAAAACTTCTGAAAGATGTGTTACACGAATTGGTTCCGAGACAGTTGTGTCTCTTGTAACTTCTGGTGCCGCAGAAATGCTAGTAACGACTTCAGCGTTTTTCTTACTATGCCAATCGGGACCACCCTTATATATGCTCGGTGGCTCAGGTATGGGAAATTCTAAATCTGTAGTATTTTCATCATCTTTAAATATTCTTTCAACTGGATCAGGATTTAAATCTTCGATTATCGGTGTGGTTGTTTCTAGTACCTTTTCTGTAGGTTCATTTTCTAAGGGAAATCCACCTAAGAAGCCAAAACCAGATCCCTCTCCAGAACCTTCACCAGGATCTTCAGTAGTTTCATAATTATCTGCAGGTAAAATTTCGTCATTTGCTAGTAAATTACTATACATCTTCCTTTCTTGGATAGGTTCCATTATATCACTGATAGTTGTACTTTCTGCTTCACCAGACCCTTCTATTTCTTGAATAGGTGAAGGCTTAGCAAAGTTGGCATTTATAAATTGTGAACTGTCATCATCAACCTCGAAGTTCACATCATGTATTACTTTACCGTCATCTAAATCACTACTAGCTACTAAAGGCATAGATTTTAGTGCAGTAGTTTCTTCACCAACTTGCACGGCATCAATTGGTTGATCACCCATCATTACATCCATAAAATCTGCTTTATGGCCTTTACAAATATCTTTTGTTTTTATTTCCAACCATGAATGTTCCTTCAAATAATTTGGAGTACGACATTTGGCACTATCTATGTATACATTTGCCTGTAAAAGTCGGTTACGAGCCATTATATTATCACATGAACAATCTAGGGGGTTTCCATCTAGTTCTAAATGTTCTAAATTTGGCAGATGTGTTATATCTGAAGGCACATCTTTTAGTAGATTACCCGTTAGGTCCAATGAACTTATGCTAGAGGGCAAGTGCGTCAATGAGAGTTTTTGTATTCTATTATGCGCTAAGTTCAAGTGAACTAATTTTTTTGCATTAAGTAAAAATTTATTTAGTTCTGTGAGTCCATTGGTGGATAGATCAAGTGTGACGACTTCTGTTAATTTATCTAGCTCGTGAGTGATTTTGGTGATATTGTTGTGGGAAAGATCTAGAATGTTAATATTATGATGCTTCTGTCGGATAGTATATTTGTAGATGTCATCGATACTACTGCAGGTGACGCGGTGAAGACCATCCCGCGTGGTGCTGGGCACGCAGCTATTAGGGTAGACGGCGGCCGATGCCGGCGATGGAAGAAGTGATGCCGCAAGAAGACATATAGGAAGCCACGCCATCTTGTCGTTTAGACGTCACCTGAAACGATACAATTGCAAATAAATATTTTTATCTTTTAATTTATAACTCCTCTCTGGGCAATTCTGTTGGAAAAACTTAATTTTTTAAGGTATATGGGATACATAAAAATAAAGTTTTGATAATGCTAATTGCAGGGCGCTAATTTGCGACAAGGATATTAATATATGATTTAACAATCAGCTTAGTTTTTCTAACATTACACAAACTTCTTTTCCAGTTATTTATGAACAGACAGATTAAATGCCAAGTGTACTGAAACCTCTGAGGAAATTAATTTTATTAACAATGACAATCTTGTATCACGTTACAGCCGCAAATCGTGAACGATTTGTCACACTAATATCATTACGATAAGAAAAATTAAAATTATATGATAAATAGTAACAAGAAATAAGTAATGTAAAACTGAGAATATCATATAATATATACCTACTCAATTTTTCCAGGCAAATAAAAAAATATTTTAAATATAAATGTTAACCGAATTATTCTTTGAACTGACGACTATCTTATGCGCAATGGGTTAGTCTAAACGGTTAGTGACGTAAAAATGTAGGTTAACTAATCATAATAGTCGAAGAAACAGTACAATGAAAACAACAATTAAAGAAACAAGAAAACATATTAAAAACAAAAAATAACAAGAAAATTATCAATGACAAGCGAGAGCTAGCATTAAATCCCAACACAAGTAGGAGTATAATTTGAGAATCAGTTTCTATTTGTAGGCACGTAATAACATCCTCGGTGCACTTGGCCGGCGCTCGACCAGAAGTAGTTCAATGTTAGAGACAGGAAGAGAATTGTTAACCGTTTGTGCAAATGCCGTCAGATCTTCGCGGGAGACATGTCTTAGGTGATGTGGACTTATTACATTCAAACTGTAATAACATTTTTAGGGACTGTAAACGTGATGGTTGTGTGAGTTCAATTTCAAGGGAGGGAATAAATTTTTCATATTTTTATTTCCTGGCTGTAGTAAGGAGGCAATTCGCGGCGTAGAATTCCGACACTAAGCACACAATGAATCAAGAATTCGATGGAAAGTGGGGAACACTAGGTACCCAGGTTCCTTCTGCTTACCCTGCTTTGTGCAAGATACAGTGTGACGCTAAAAATTTATTTTTTGATAAATTAAAAACAAAATATTACCATTTTTTTGGAATTTACATTTAATGTTAGCAAATCATAAGGGCCAAAGAGATAAAAATGAAATTCTATGTAAATCTTTTTCACAACACATTTATTGTTAAAAATAATGTTTCGACATTGCCAAAACTATTTTTGATTCATTTTTAAGCTCAATGTTGGGCGCAGTAGTGAAGCGTGTGACTGCGTGGGTACTGGGTTCCCTTCTCGGGGGGCAACAAGTTATTTAAATAGTATAATAACAAAAACAACGTAATTTCAATTATTAAAATGGAAAGTAACTGCAAGAACATGAAAAATATAAAAATTATACTCCTTGTAAATTATTTACGCAACCTCGTTAACATGAACAACATCAAGTTGTGAATTAAGTTGTTTTAAAAGAATTCGTGTTAAATCGATTAAACGCATTTATGACGACCTGCGTGTTGGTAGTTAAAATATCTGTCGCTTCTTTTAAATCCACTTTTTGAAAATTTAATATCATCATTTATTGAAAATATATGATTAAAATAATAAGACAGTATTAATTTTTACTTTGAGGTTACTGAAAGAAATATTTAAAAATCTAAAGTATATTCGTTGTCGTTAAAAAATACATAGTATTTAATTTTGAATTAAAAATATTCTATACAACAAAGATTATTATCATAATGCATGTTCCTGGAGCAATTTAGTCATACAAGCAAACTCATCGAGTGGCTTTTATTAGACTCTTCCGTCTGCCGGTGATATCTTTGGCCTTGGATTTAGATTTAGAAAACATATAATTATATGTCTAATCCTACTAAAGTCACAAACGTCTTGTTTTTTTTGCATTTATTATAATATATGTGAGAATCTAATAGATATTTTTAAACATATGTTCTTACATATTTTAGAATATTTTATATTTGTTGCATAACTACCTACTTATTAAAATAAATAAATATAAATACCCTCTTAACATAAATGAAGTAACACGTTTAATAACGTAAATTCTTTATTGAATTTAACGAAAGTTAATTTAATTTTTTGCACTGAATTATAAGTAATAATAATATAACTACAGAAATGACCTTTTCTGACAGTTGAGATAATATCAGTGGTCTGGTTAAAGGCTGGACAGATAATGATGAAATATAGTGACTCACTGAGGTCGATGCAAAGGATATGGCGGTGCAATAAATATTGAATGGCCGTGGGGCCTGAATCGGTTGGCATGAAAAAATAATAATAATTTTCTTAAAACTTGTTTGCGAATATTATGTTCGCATATAATAAAGACACCGTTGTGTAATATTATTATAGAAATATATTTAAAAGATCGTTTGATTTTTGTTTTTTGGATAAGTAGAGAAACCCTAGTGTCAATACATTCCGTGTTTGGCTCTCCATATGAAAGCAGACACTCGTGCATTAAGTTGCGAATATCAACACTATAGGTACTTTGGTAAACACATCAGGGACTATCAATGATGTTTAGAATAACCCATTCCCCTGATTTAAGATCGAATTCACGACCATCGCGTTTGTTGTTCTCGGACAGCGTGCTACTGCGCCAAGGTGATACAATACAATAGGAAATCAGATTTTAAACCTATAAAATGTAAGATACTTGTTCCGGCCAAAAACACATTTTATTTCTGTGCGAGTTGCATCATTATGTTTTAAACAAGGAAATAAAAGATGAGACAATATAGCTCGTTATTATTAAAACGAATCGAATGTAATTTGCATTTTGCTTATATTTACTAAATTACATAAAAAATATCTTATTTTATCTTTATTTACAATATAATATACGCCACATGTCAATATTTAGAATATTCACAAATTCCACATAAATATCGTTTAATAAGTATGTGCATTGTACGTTGGCGCTATCACCTAGTTTGTTGATCCTGAAGATGGAATTTCCTTATGGTATTCCCACGTCCATGTAGGTCTCTTTTTACTAAGAAATTGATAAAATATTCAGAAACGAAGAGATATATATGAGTAAGCTTATATTTATCATAGAGTTGCATAATAAAACTATTGTTCTTTTTTACTATTAGTCATTTTTATCAGTGAAAGGGGTTGATTTGAAATTTTCAGTATGACCAGTACATATACTTATGTTTATTCATATTTATACATTTACCTATATAAACAAGAATAAAAATGAATATGTTTAAAATATATTATAAATAGAAATTCAATATTATTTTAACAATTTTCCCTTTTCTAAGGTAACGTAACATATTATTATAAAAATTACAAAATAAACATTATGAAATCATTAAAGTTATATTATAATATGTTAATAAATAATGACATTTATTATACACATTCGCAATCTTTGGGCGAACAGATGGAACCAGTTCCGTAATTAAAGGTCATGAATCCAGAAAGTCTGACGCCCCAATATCGCGTGGTAAAAAAGCACGTTATGTTAATGCTTAAACTATTACATAGTTGCTNGACAGCGTCCGACTGCGCCAAGGTGATACAATACAATAGGAAATCAGATTTCAAACCTATAAAATGTAAGATACTTGTTCCGGCCAAAAACACATTTTATTTCTGTGGGAGTTGCATCATTATGTTTTAAACAAGGAAATAAAAGATGAGACAATATAGCTCGTTATTATTAAAAAGAATCGAATGTAATTTGCATTTTGCTTATATTTACTAAATTACATAAAAAATATCTTATTTTATCTTTATTTACAGTATAATATTTACATGTCAATATTTAGAATATTCACAAATTCCACATAAATATCGTTTAATCAATATGTGCATTGTACGTGGGCGCTATCACCTAGTTTGTTGATCCTGAAGATGGAATTTCCTTATGGTATTCCCACGTCTGTAGGTCTCTTTTTACTAAGAAATTGATAAAATATTTAGAAACTAAGAGATATATATGAGTAAGCTTATGTTTATCATAGAGTTGCATAATAAAACTATTGTTCTTTTTTACTATTAGTCATTTTTATCAGTGAAAGGAATCAGTCTTAAAGGGGTTGATTTGAAATTTTCAGTATGACCAGTACATATACTTATGTTTATTCATATTTATACATTTACCTATATAAACAAGAATAAAAATGAATATGTTTAAAATATATTATAAATAGAAATTCAATATTATTTTAACAATTTTCCCTTTTCTAAGGTAACGTAACATATTATTATAAAAATTACAAAATAAACATTATGAAATCATTAAAGTTATATTATAATATGTTAATAAATAATGACATTTATTATACACATTCGCAATCTTTGGGCGAACAGATGGAACCAGTTCCGTAATTAAAGGTCATGAATCCAGAAAGTCTGACGCCCCAATATCGCGTGGTAAAAAAGCACGTTATGTTAATGTTTAAACTATTACATAGTTGCTAGAGGCCGTCGTAGCCCAGTGGCGCAACGGTGTGACTGTAAAAGCGACTGGTAGTGGGTTCGATCCCGACTCGAGGAAATGTAATACTTATTTAAATTTATATTTCCATTTATTCGATCTGGTGTCCAGGCAAAGCGCAAAAGGCAGAATTCGGAGAAAAGTGAGAAACGGAGTGTCTTAACAAAAAGGTTCCCTCTGCCTACCCTACTATGTGCGAGAATAGTGATTTATTGTTACCATTGGATTTACTATGTGCGTCATTATACTTTTATACTGGGTAACGTAGAAATGAAGGCTATGTGATGTCATGAAGCTTTTTCGAAATATTTGTGAGAATCATAATTTTAAATACCTAGATATGCCACTTACTTATGTAATTTGTGTTCTGAATTATATTTAAAGTTTAAAGCTCATATGAGTTTTACAATGAAACCAACCGCTTGTGATGAAAATTAAATATTTAATATTTTCACTTTTTTAATATTTTCATTTCAAAGAGTTGAATGGTCTTGAATTCGGCCGAAAATGGGGAGCGGAGTACCTTAACTTAGACCTCCTTACCTGCCCTCTGCCTATCCTGCTATATAGGAGATACAGCATTAAGCTAAGAGAGAGAGAATAAATAAAGTTTATTAATTAATACTGCTAAGTGAAAATACATTAAAACGCGACGCTCTATTTGAGTTTTCATTTGCAGTGTAATTAGATCTTAGAACGTCTAACTTCACTCAAGTGCAAACTTGAGAACTTGATATCGAGTTCATTTATACTTGCTGTTAGGTAAAAGAGTAACCCTATTTAGTTTAATCCTAAAATAACTTCGACCCGGCTTTAGCTACAAAACGAGATTTTAATCGTAGGTATAATTCTCGAGTCATTTGGCAGTAACAATGAAACCAATTATACTTTTATACTACTTCGGTCGGCGCTCTTGGGCGAATTCCTTAAATAAAACTTCAATAAATACAGCAATTTCCATATGAAAGTTATTTAAAATAACTCATACGATTAAGTCACTGTTGCCAATTAACAGGATAATAAACATAGACCTTTCAAGGCAATTTCGTTCATGTTAAAGGTAAAACAAGGTAATATTTAAAAAAAAAACTTCCTCATCTTATTAATATGTTAACAAAGAAACCTTAACCCACTCCTAAATTGGCAATGTATCGTGTAACATTAATCCTGGTTCATGAATATAAATTAATTTCTACTAACAACATAACGTCAATCTTTATGAGATATTTCTGTTCTGTTCTGTTCTTTCTATTATGGCGTTCCGAGCGTGCCAGTTGAGCACAAAATCACTTCGCCAGTGTCACGTTGAATGGAGAACTCACGAAAGAGGTTGTACGGTAAAAAAAAAAGTTATAATATTAAACAATAGAAAAATGCATGTTTAAGAGAGATCCAGTTAAAATACTGCCTTCACTAAGAGAGATATTTCTGTATTTGTAACAAAAGCCCTTGACACTGACAGAAAGACGGTCATTTCAAGAACTGTTATTTTTACAGCTACATATTTAAATACCTAAAACATATCATGGACTAAATTAATCTAAACAAGTGTTATACTTTTAGGGGGATAGCAATACTCAAGGGCAACATGTATTCGGTATACTAGAATCTTTTATCCCGTAGAATTATCCAGATAAAATCGGGCCAGCTGTTGAAAAAGACTTAAATTAAGTATAAAACTGGTTTAAAACTTCCCCCTGCTCCGGTACTTAAAAAGCCGATAAAATTTACCTTTTAGTATTGCAATTTATAAATAAAATTTCAAGGACAACGATATAAGTGTTACACAATTGAACAAATTTGATACATTTTATTATTTGCACTTGAATAGTGATGATATGTAGTTCTTCACTCCAATATGAAATGCGTGGGCATGATAAATGCTCTTTCAAAGTATCCATCACGTTCCATTTCTACTTCCTTGACTATAAAATAGATATTTCCATCAAAATGACGGCCAAAATTGCTACTTATTATATAATAATATTGCTTTGGAATTGAAATAAAAGAAAGCTAATAAAAAGATTATCATCTATGTTCACTGTATTAAAATGCTTAAAGAAATAAGAAATTAAATATTTTAGTTTTCCCTGTATCTTTTTAATTTTAAGCTGCCTTAAGAGCTTTCATCGGTTCTGGTAATTCAAATCTCCTTAAGATTATTTCTCCGAAGCTATAAAACATAAAACCTAACTTGTACTTTCAAGTTAAATAATAATGGACATTTTATGCGCGCCCACATCTCGTCGTAAAGTTTATAAACTTTACAGATTAGAACAATTTCTTTTCGGATCGTGTTCCTAGGACATCGTTTATATCCTCGTAAAAACTTTAGACTTGTTTTTTAAATTCTACTTACTATCATCTTCCTGGCATTAATCTCGGCGTTTGCAAAATTTAATATTCTACTTTCTTTATAGATTGTTATTTTAATATTATAAAAACAGTATCCGTATTGATACAGCAGATTAAGGTATAAAGAGTTTTATAGTTCAATTCAGTTTTTTCTACTTCTTACCAATGAAATGCATGTGAAAGTGAATTATTATTTTTTAAATTTAATCTTAACAATACATTTGCAATTGCATAACACGCTGTCTATATAGAATGAATGCTCAACAGATGGTTTACCGACCGCGTGCTCTCTGACGTGCCAGACGTGTGATGCGCATAAATACCCCTTTCTCTATATGTCTCGCTATTTTGTTATTATATAATTTAGATTTAGAAGTGTACTAGACTAATATATACTTAATATAATTAATAATTAAAAGTAAGGCAATTTCTTATTATTAATTATTTCAATTGGAACATTAGTATATATAATATCAGTGTGAATCATTCTTATCAAACTCATTTTACCTCTTCGTCAGACATGATTTCATGTTATAAAGTCCATTGAATATATTTACATATTAATTATTATAGATAATTTAATTGTAACTAGCCAATTGCTGGACATAGAACAATTATAGAAAATTATTATAAGAAAATTTATTAGGTACTATAATCTGTCTTAATAAAAAAACAAAACAAACATGGGCGTATCTACAGATATTTTAAGGGGGGAGGCCTGGACTTTAACTTTGAATAGTTAGTTGGTGTAAACTTTTTTTTAATATTCTGGATAAAATTTCTTTGATGGGCATAAAACTTTTCTGGGGTGGACACGGCTCACCTGGCCATCCTTATACTTACCCATGGCGGTTTGACATTCACGCAAACAAAGCTGTTGGCCTCAGCCTTAGATGTACATATACGAATATATGTATTTAGTACATTTACTTATAGCTCGCAAAAGGCGTGTAACTGTTACCGTCGTATAAACGGCACCCTGAACCTCTATGACCTGACCGTGTTCCGCTAAATTATATACTTTACTACGTCATAATACGTTGACGTAATTTTAAAGAATTATATGAAAACAAATACACATAAAAACTCAAAGTAAGCACGTGTTCTATCCTCGTACCTCAAGGTTATGCATAATAATAGCCGTCTGCCAGGCAAAGGGTGAAATAAATTATTAATTCTAATAAATAAGAGGTTGACATTGCAAATTATTAAAGTTTATATTATATTTTATATTTTACAAAGTAATAGTTTGCGGGAAGTCAAGAATATAGTTTATTTGTTTAAACTCTCCGTTTTTTTATTTTTTATTTTATCTTACCACAATGGAAACAACCAATATTTTTATTACTAAATTTTTATTTCGTGTAGTTTTTATATATAAACACACCTTAAATGCGCCATAACACTTGAGATACCCACATTTTAGTTAAAGAGTAAAATCCTGTATATATACATACATACATACATACATACACCGTATAACGAAGACTATTCAGTTTCCACACAATTACAAACATAGTTTTTAAACAAACGCAGCAATTACTAACAATGTGTCGGGTTTCGGTGGAAATGTTTTTTTCGCAGAATGCAGTGCAATTAGAGAGACAAACACCGGTTTTCAAATCATTGTGACATCTTTTATTGAATATTTTATTTATGTAGATCAAATATTATTAATCCTAATAAATAAAAAAATATATATAGGTAAATTATGTCATTTTATTTTTCGTTATTGTAGAAATTATAATTTAATTTAATTTTTACGAATATTATAAATAATTGGAATGCAGAGAAAAAAATATTAAAAATATAGGCTAAGTTCACGCTTTACTGCAAGATAAATAAAAAAACTTAAGCACATACAAACATATATATAATTGTAATTTTAAATTAAAAAGCTGTTATCGATACATCGCAAATCGCAATATAAACGGGCTGCATGCGGGACACGGGCATCGTTCACGGTCCCTCTCAAGGTGAGAACATTATTGTCTCGCTGGACTCATTCCAACTATGTTTTTGAAAATTTGACGGCATTTATTTAGACATTCGAGTACGGCCGACATTACACTGCGTTCGTCTTATGCTAAAATTAATAATAAAATATATTTTTGGACTTTGGATGGTTATTTGAGCTTAAATTTGGTAGGACTAATAAGCTATAAAATTAAAGGAAATAATTCTAAAATATATTATATTTTTCAATTATATTTATTAATATGGTGTGATTTTCATTTGACACCATTTGACGTGAAACGTGTACTAATTAAAGAAATGCTAACGTTACGTATGTTTTGTGCGGAACGATGTATCAAAATAAAATGTTTTATTTTATAAGCAACGTATCTACAAAATATAAAACTGAGATGCCTATCTATATAGTTATCTTTCCATCTATCATCTTTTTATTTTCTTATTTAAAATTTTCGTGTTTTTTTGTTTTTTCTAATTTACCAAGTGACTGCAACAAAGCTTCTAGAAACGCAAGATCCTGTTAGAATCTTCTGGTTACGAATTCAAAAAAACGAAGTCACACGTAATATATGACGTCCAAAGCCGTATTTACCATACATCTATAAACATACAGCATAAAATTGTAGAATATTTTTGTTCAGTTTTTGCTCATACACCTTCTAGACTGACATTACTGACACACGCAGCAGCTAATATTATACCTACGTCATAGGTTTTTGTGATCTAAATCGCTGTAAACAAGTCGACAACAGAATATTTAATTTTATTACTCTCCACTATAATTACTGTAGTTACGCGTTATTGCCGTACCAGAAATAAGACATAGATATGTAATTTTCGTGTTTCGGCACTTCGTAATTGATATGTATTATATGAAATTATGACGTATCTACAGACAGCGTTGTCATGGTGACTGTTAGATTTGTATCGTATAAGATATTTAATGGTAAATTGTTATTGTATTCAGTTGGCGTATCTTTTTTTTTGGTTAAGCATTTCCGGTATATCCAGGGTGGGCTTGTAGAGTGATATGTTCCATTCTCTATTTCTTATTTCTTTCTGTTAAAAGACATGGCGTCGTTGAGAATCGCCTTTAATATTAAAAAAGCACTATTTTCGAATATTCTCCAATATTTTTACTTTATACGTACGATATAGATCACACCAGCAATATCCCGCATGTAGCAGGAAGCCTAGTGTTAAAACACTCCGCTCCCCACAGCTAAATCGCGCATAGTTATTTTGAAATAAAAAAATATATATTAATAAATCAAATAGCCCAAATAAATTTCTTATTTCGTGAAGTTACTTAAAACTCTGTTCTATTATATCACGAAACATTTACCTAACTATTATAAAAGCTAACCAGTTCAGATATTACGTCAACTAGAGGAACTGTACCAGCTAATAATAATTTCAGTTACAACTGACATAAAGACATAGTTTCACTCAATTGATGAAAAAAGATCCGTTTCGCTTGGACAATTGCCAATGCCTAGGCAGGTGCTTGAGACGCTGTGTCGCCTGATACAATTGAAGACCACTTTATAACCTCTCGTATTATATACAGTTATACAAGAACTGTGCACGCGGCTTTCCCCGCGTTAACTAAACTGTACTTACAAAATATATATGTTTTATGACATTACAACTAAAACTTTGACATTAACAGATTTAATAGAATATGCATATTGCATATATTAAGATTTAGATACGTAGGTATTAAAACTTAAACCTTAAAACTTTATTTTAAGTAAAAATTAAGATATTTTCCTATCTCCATATATGTCTTGCAGTTAACCACAGAGAGAAAAACAGTAATGAGACAATTACATTTCAATCGGAGTTTCGAACTATTGCGTTGTATTATCAACTTCATATTAAATATTTTATTGCGAATATAAGAGGTTGGCGNAACCTCTCGTATTATATACAGTTATACAAGTATGGCGCACGCGACTTTTCCCGCGTTAACTAAACTGTACTTACAAAATATATATGTTTTATGACATTACAACTAAAAACACACATAAACAGCTTTAATAGAATATGCATATTGCATATATTAAGATTTAGATACGTAGGTATTAAAACTTAAACCTTAAAACTTTATTTTAAGTAAAAATTAAGATATTTTCCTATCTCCATATATGTCTTGCAGTTAACCACAGAGAGAAAGACAGTAATGAGACAATTACATTTCAATCGGAGTTTCGAACTATTGCGTTGTATTATCAACTTCATATTGAATATTTTATTGTGAATATAAGAGGTTGGCGGGAAGCGGATGGGCCCGGAGAGCTGAAGATCGAGTGTGGTGGCGAGAATTGGGGAAGGCCTATGTCCAACAGTGGACAAAAGATGGCTGATGGTGATGATGATGATGAATATAAAAGTTCACCGTCTTATCAAATAAATTTGAATCACCAAACACAATTTGTGCTCTAACATATGTATTATCACTATATAAGGATGATGTTTTATTTATTATTTTATTAAATTAATATTGATATTAACATCAGTTAAATTTCTAAAACTTATTTTATAAATTATGAGAATGTTGTTATTGAACATATAAGAAGCGTTCCACAAGTAGAGTAAATTAACGTAAAAATCAATATACATATTGGATTAACAAAGTTGGATTAGAAACACGTGAGCAGAAACGTTGGGTCTGTCGTCTCTTATCTATTATATATTTTATGCCTATTATAAAATTATTTTTATTGACTTGAATGACGGAGCTTAACGCCGTGCTTTGTTTTGTTACCAGAGCGAGGAAATGAAAAAGTCATTTCCAAGTGGGAATCGAATCTACAACTATCAAGTTCACAGCCAGACTAACAGGCTGTCCTTTTGAGCCACACCAGCCTCAATTATTTTAAATATGACATAACATCTTTTTCTATATATGTATTCGTCGCTCGCTGTAATGTTTAAAAAAACACTTGAAGGACAACTATGAACTTTTTTATTATTATAGCACTTACGACGTGGCTTCCTCGTAGCCATACAATTTCAATTAAAAGTACTCAAAATTGTTTAAAATAAAAGATTATTCTTGAATTATTCTAGAATAAGAAGCATTATTCTTGAAAGTCTACGATAAGTTAAAAATATTATGTTTATATTTCATAATCAATGTAATTCATATGACTGTGTACTCAGTTAAGAATTTAATTATATTATGCACTTTACTCTTGTTATAGATAAGCAGAAGGTGAAACGTCTGATAACTGATTAAGACGTACAAATATGGCAATTATAATAAATTATAATGTTATTATTAATTCAAATGAAACGTGTATGGACTAAAATAAACGTCAGTTTATTAATAAATATTATGCTTTCTATTCATTCAATAATAATGTTTAAGTAGTGTTACTTTAACATGATTATAAAAATATTGTAATTAACTGGTTTTGTAACTCTTAGTTGGTTTTGTAACTTGTAGTTTAATTCTCAATATTTTCAAAAGAGGTGAATATAGGCTGGTGAAGTTTGAAACGTTTACTTTCTACTCTAGAACTAGTAGCTTATCTTCATCAAAATCTAAAGGAAAATAATTTTATCTATTTTGGTACAAATACTCATACAAATATATATATCTAATGCAGTTTTCAAATTGCCACAAAATATAATATTCTTACATTTTATTTCAGCTGGCAACTAGCTAAATAAGTCGATAGCGTCTCACATGAATGCATTTTGTTATTTCAATCAATATTTTACGCAACAGTACGTATCGATTATTTACTTACACGAACGACCTCACTGATAACATATTAATATCCTTTATCTATCAGATGTAAAAGAGCGTTGATTAAACGACATCATTTAATGTAAGGACAAGGGAAGGATATAATTAATTTTGATATTATTTTGTTATTATATTTTAAGCAGCTTTACGCTGTAGGGTAGGCAGAGGGAACCTGGTTCCCAATTTCCGCGGAATCCTGGAGGCATTTCGTGTTAAGTGACGGAACTTAACGCCGCGCTTTGCCTCCGACTAATAATACGAATGTTTAATTTTCGATGGGAATCGAATCCACAACCTGTCGCGTTTAGTCACATTTAACATATGTTTTTGTTTATTTTTATTGAAAATTGTTAAACTAACAAAAAATATTATCTAGAAGTAACTTACATACTCTCGAAATTGACACTACTGTGAAACGAGCAAAAAAAGGTTCGATCCCACTTAATGGCACATTTGTGTTTCAAAACATATCAAAAACCCTGAGAAAAATATTCCAAAATTCGTAGAAATGTCTAGAGAACTTAATTTAGTAGGACAACGTTATCTGTAGATAAAATTTGCTAATCAACATGACATTTGTTCCACATTGTATATATCCTGTTTCAGATGGGGAACCACGAGGTGCCCTATATATATGACTATTTAATATATATAATAAATATTAGTATAATGACAACTGAAGGGGAATACGTGTAGTCATATCGCAGTGGAACGTACATACGATGGTTAAATAAATAAAATTAAAAATTAGAATTAATATATTTAGAATTTAGTTTAATAACTTAATTAAATAAACTAGCTAAGAAGTTAGCTAAAGGAAGAAATCTAGAAATTCCGTCCATTTTAAGTGCATCATGTATGGCTTAACACAACGCCGCGTCTAGATCTAAACAGACCAGTTCGTCATATTATTATAATCTTAACATGTTCCATGCAAAAAATGGCAATTTCTTGCAATCGCACTTAAGTGCGTGGCATTTCGTGAATTAATACATGTATGTGTGTTAACTGCATGTTCGTGCTGCACCAGTCCAACGACAAATAATTGGTAGTCGATTGATGTAATGCAGTTTAATTAAAACCAATTGTTTATCCCTCTACCAACGGTTGTTCACAAACTTTAGTTTATATAGTTTTTAAAAATTACTGGTGTGTACATTGTAGTACTAAAAAATATTAATAGAATGGTTTTTAGCTGAAATAAAGATCGGAATATTGGAATTGAACACAAAAACTGAACAGTTCACTAAATCTATTTATCAATCAGTGGAAGAAACAGGAGAGAGAAAGGAACGGAGAAAACGGGGAGATACATTTGATATGCACCGATCTACCTTATTGTATTTTCTAGAAATTTCCTAAAAATAATGTATAATAATTTATACTGTATTTTATTAATAAATATGATTATAAAGATTAGTGCAAAAATAATTTATAATTAATTAATTAAATAATTGATTCAGTAAAAACAATTTACGTAAATCAATTTATAATCAAAATAATAATTACTGTTTATCAATAATTAATATAATATTATAAATGTAATAAAAATCGTATTATATAATATACAAATAAGACTTATATTTTGTCAGTTTTAGAATAAAATATTTCATTAAAAAAAAATCAATACATTTTGTAATATAGCAACAAAATTGGACTTTAAAACTAAACTATGGACCTATTATGTCACTTGAAAATGAGATATCATTGGAAAACACATGCTATTGGCTGTAAATATATTTATATATCTAACCCGTAAGCCACAGATTTGATGCGTAAACGATTTATGATAATTGAAATGATAAACATGCCAAGTTAATCTTAAATTATATAAATGGATTCATTCTTTTAGTGTTGTTTATTTATTGATTCATAAATTGGCGAATTTTGATGTACTCTTACATATTAAAAACTTTTTTTTAGCTTCACGCAGGGAGTTAGCAGAAGGAGTCTAGTGTTAAGACGCTCTGCTCCCCACTTTCAGCTTAATTATGAAGTTGAGGAATATTACACCACCAGAGCGATGAAATGAAAATTTAAAATTCCTCGAGTGAACATCGAACCCACAATCTGTCTCATTAACAGTTACACGCTTGTGCTTCTGTGCTACAACTGATCTCAACACAATGAAAACAAAATGACAATGCAAAAAAAGTTATCATAATAGTATGGCAACACATGTTATTGTGTCATATGTAATGAATCTATAGACCTATACATATAATAAAAAAAATGCAATTTTGTAAAAGCAATATTTATTTCCACAAACTTTTATTTGACTTGTTGTGTTAGTGTCTGTGGCCCACTTTCTAGTGTCCGATTAAACTGAAATTTGGATTACGACTTCAGTTTTGATGACAATTAAATTATATTTAATGAATATAATCTTTAATCCAAAATGGCCGCCGCAATAAAATGGCGGATTACAATTTTTGCACAATCCACCTAATATGGTTATCAAATGTAAAATATACATCATGAAAAGAGGTCTAGAAAGCTTATTTTTAAAAAGGTGTTTTTATTAAATATTTTATTTTATTTAATACTGAAAATTAACAATAACAGTTAAGAGAAAGCGGGTCATTGGGAATCGCCTACCATCATGCAATATCGAAATATAATATGTAAATCAAAGGTAATATTAAGGTCTTGCATTTTCTCTGCCATAGAAAAATAATTAAGAAACTCCACGTTCCGTTAAATATTTTAATTTATTCTCAAGTAACTAATGACTCAGATTTCTAGTCAGTCAAGTTGATGTCATGCGTGACAATAGAACAGTAAATATAGTACTATGAATACAAATATTGTGACGAACGTTTTAAAACATCTTCGTTTAATATGGATTTAGAACAAAATAATAATACAAGTGAGTAAACCTTTGTACTGTACATAAATAATAATGATTTTACTCATATTATGTATTTCTATATATTTTATTGTATTTTTGAATCAATAATAATGATACCATCAAATATTTTTTCTATTAAATTAATTATAAAACCTTATACATATGTACTAGAACGCGTTTCGAAATAAGGAGTTGGTTTACAACCGCTACTGTTATCTCATATCAAATAGCGTCAAACAAAGTGACGTGAACTCGTAAAAGAAATCAGTTCATTAAGATTGCAATCTGAAACGCGTAATGACGTCGATAAATCAATGGCTTTCTCAAATAACGGGTCCTATTGATTATAGTTGTACTCTGAAAGTCAAAACTGATACTCACCAAACAAAAATTAGCTTCAACTGCTAAGACATCCCACCACCTTCTTGCACTTCTGGAACAATACAAAGAAAAAATGAATGAATATATCAGAAAAACTGGCATCAATTGAAGAAAGAAAGGAGCACGCTTTAAATCATTCGGCCGTGCACTTTGATCGTTCAACAAAATTGCAGCTGCACTTACAAATGTTCAATAAAGAGTACAATAAAAAAACTGTTTCAAAGATCTTATAGGACATGAGAAACGAAATCCCGTATTATTATATTCAATGATCGGAATCCAAACAGCTGTTTCGGGAACACTATTATTTAGCAGGTAAAATATGAACAGCTGGACCATCTTGCCAACGGCCAAATTGACTACACCGAATTGGCTGTGTTTGTCCTTTGAAAATACGTTATTATACAGTCATTTTCGTATAGTCTGTTTATTGTAAGTGCTAAAGTCGACTGCAGAATTATTTTTTTGAGCTTCGTGCTGTAGCATGGTAGATAGAGGGAGTCTAGTGTTGACACACTCCCGCTCTTCACTTTCCGCAGAATTATATAATTAATTAAATATCTTCATATTTTAAATCTGTTCAGTTGAAACAAGCAATCGCTATATCGAAGAGTATTTTAATATAAATTACTGTTGCGGTTGACATTTCGGCCTCAATATCGAATCGTAGGTTATCAACGAGATTGCAAAGTTTTATTGCCTATATGACCATATTGAAGTGAGGTTGCTTGCTTTGCGAACAACAGATTAACAAGATATACTTATTATGAACTATGTAAAAATATTTAAATAACTTTTTTACATAAAAATAGGTAATAATATTTTTTTTATTTAATTAAATAGATAAAAATAAAACGTTTTTGCAACAAGCCATCAATGCAGTTCATTGAATGCAATTCATAATATTTAAATAACTTAACTTTAAATAACTTTTTTACATAAAAATAGGTAATATTTTTTTTTTATTTAATTAAATAAATAAAAATAAAACGTTTTTGCAACAAGCCATTTACAATTCATCCATAATAATCATATCTCTCCGACTTAATTTTTATGAATCATTGTCACAATAATGAGGCTAAGGTTGTGTAGATTAAGAAATGTCTGTGTATCTTGTTTTATCTTAATGTCTTACTGGAGAATCCGGCTTTTTTTATTTAGAATTTGTATGACGTAAACGTTAGTGTGTTGACACATGCGTGTTATTTGTCACGGGTAATAATAAATTGCGATAATTGGAAAAACCTCATATTTATGAGATATTTTGGAGAATTTCGAGATAGACAATTTTCAATATTTAATTTACACAAATTTACATTATAACTAATTAAAAATTACGAACGTTTTAAAACAATTATATATCTTTGACTATTACTATTATTATTTTTTACTCTATAAATACAAAATATATATTTCATATAATAATTCCCTGCACCATATGCAACGTAATTCAACGCGGTCATTTAAATAAGAGTAACATAGTTAAGGTTAACAGTAAACGTAAACCGCTGCGAATACCGTACTGGATTTTTATTACCAACTTTGGAGAAGATAATATCTTACATTGATTTACTGGTCTAATTAGTTTCTTCTATAGAATGTTGTTAATATTAAAAATGGAATTTTGATCTTTTTAATATTTTTTAAATCTCTGCACATTTGCCTCTTTCTTATTGAGGAGGTCGACATATGTATAACTAAGTGTTCACACTCAGTTCTTCACTTTTAAAATAGCGACCTCTATTTTCTTAGTATAGAAATATAGATTATGCACTGAGATTTAGAAGAAAGTGATATAAAAGAGTACAACATACTCACGCCTGACACAGTTGTCTGACAATCAGATTTGAATTCGTGGTCAAGTCTCTGTAGGAAGAAGTGAAAGTACAATAGTGAAGGAGTGGGCGGCAACCATAAATTGTTTTGCAAAACGGATCACAGAACTGTCAATTATAAGCTACCGAGTGAATTACAGATCAGAAACAATACCACCTTGATTTCTCTCAACCATTTAAATACAATCGATAGCGTGAAAGTTATAGCATAATTAAATTCATTCGTTGACAGTTTTTGCAGCTTCGTTAATTTTTTTGATTTTTTAAAATTTTTATTTATCGTAATATATCCCTTGCTAATATGTACTGACATGGTGGTATCAAATATTTATCAGTTTTTAGTAAATATAACATCTAAAACAGATATATCAAGAATGAAAAGAAATAGAACGAAATGAAAAATCTTTACAAAGTTTGAACAATTTATTTTATAGGTATTATAGAAAACGACTTTATTTAAATACGAAAATTGTAGATAAAAATAAAATTAAATTCAAAATCGATGTTACCGAGTTAGTCACTGCCAAGACATTTTAAATAGGAGTATAAGTTTAACCTCTCTATAAGGACACGGTTGACATAAAAATATACGAGATTAGAAAAATTTATAGCCGTTGCAAGATGACATTTACGATGTTTAAAATATACAGCATCTAAAGTCACAAGATGGAAGATACACTGTCACACTCACAGCATGTCATAATTGCAGTGAAAACTGCGCAAAAAGGTAAACAGAAAAAAAAATCAGCTTCAAGCTGTTTCCCGCACACAGCAAGGTAGGTAGGGGAAACCTAGAGTTTAGACACTCCGTTCTCCACTTTCCACCGAAGTCTGGTGAAGTGGACGCCGCGCTTTGCCTCCACACCAGAGCTAAAATATAAATTTAAATAAATATTTTATTTCATCGAGTGGGAATCGAATCCGCAACCAGTCGATTTGCGCCACGACTGTCAAAGAAAGCAGAATTGCGTTAATATGCCGTATGATAACACGCGTAATGAAATATTACAACACTCGTGGTAACATTTGAATCGTGCAAATAAGAAACGTTTGCGGTTGTCTGTAGTTACGCATTAGTGCGTAAATTGTATGCGAGTTGGAGTAATCTCATCTGGGTAACGTTTATTAGCCAACATGCGAGTACTGGTTGCCGTGGGAACCTCCTTGGTAGCGTAAAACATTGATTTCATGCATATTTTGTCATCTATCTCGAAATCTGCTTGGGGAGTCTTTGATGAACTTTACATTGGAAAATTCTGCACTTTAACGTCAAAATCTTCGTAGTATTAGCATAAATTAATAAGAATTTAATTTGAAAATCAATTATATTATTAAATCGATATTGGTTCGTAATTAATTGTAGCGGAATTTTATATCCAATTGTCAATACATAGCTAATTTGACTTTAAATGATCATTATACTCCCCTTTCATTACACTCTTGCCTTTTTCATTTAATTAATTCCTGAAGTTCACACAGAATGCATTGAAGCTAATATAACAAAATGACAAAGCTGGCAGACGTAGGAACCTAAGCGAGTTAAATACGAGAATAGCACACACCATTACACTAATACGATATGCAGTTTTTAAAAATAGTTCTGTTATTTACCTTCTAATAGTAATCCAATAACAATATTAAGGTAACAAAGCTATTTCTGTAGCGCGATGTCATCTGGACGTACGAGTAAAACTAAGATGAAAATAAATACAATAATATTAATTAAATGACGCGATCACAAGTCGAACCAGTTTCCAATTGATTATAATAATTAATTATAAACAATTAGCATATTAAAATATTATTATTGAATGGTATATTGGAATAGTTATGAAAGTCCTCTAAACTGATAAACGTGTTCGCATCAAGGTCACGAGGGACGTCGGCAACCATGTTGACATATTAGACTGAACGCACATATTTGCTCGCCTTTCTGCTATCTCTTGAGAACTAAATTGATAAAATGGAGAATAAAAACAGAAATTACTCGTAAATAAATTATAATTGAGTAGACTGTTAATACTAAAAACGCCCTTGCAAAACAAACTTGTAGTAAAAATAGACTGTGAATATTGTTAAAACAGATTAGCATGTAAGAGACACCTTTCAAATGCTGGTGGGTGTGATTGATTCACATTATTTGCTCGCAACGGACATGTCGCCCTCTGCGCACAGAACACGGTGACTAGATAAAATACTAAACGAAACATTCATCGTACAAATTACACGAAAAGTGATACCATTATCTAAGCATATATTACTAAAATTACATATTAATTATACTTTTGGCATCCACATGCTGAATTACGTTAGAAAAACGAAATATGAAAGTTATTAAAGCAAGTTTGTATTTGTTTTTGTGACAAATTCCCGATCGCAAGGCAAAAAGTTAAGAACCATTAACATTCCCTTAAATCCCTAACGGAGATTATGTATAATTAGCTTTAGACGCGCGAACCGAAGAAATTTTGAAGTAACCCAAACAAAAAAAGGTCGCCAGGCCGCATTGGACGGAAGAGAGTACAAAGGGACCTCAGTGTCGGAGGTCTTGTAAACAGAATGTATAGGAAACGGCTTTTTTGTAAGCCATTTAGACTCGGGCGTCAGTGGGGCGAGATCAGGTAGGAATTCCTAGCGGTGAGTTCACATTGGCCGTAGTCGATATTATCTCAGTAATCGTGGTTACATTTGAGCAAACTTTGCTATCTCAGAGACTGTTTGCGCAAATAAGGACGACTCTACCGCCGGCATACGTGACTCCGTTATGTGTATAATACGCTGCCTTTACATGGCTTTGTAAATTACATTACTGTTTATATTAGGAAATATGTGAGGCTCGTTATATATGGAAATATAACTTTTAGTTCCTCATTATGAATGTGTTTCTTTATAATTTAAACAATTTAAATGAATATGTTTATTGTAAAAAAATAATTATCCCGATTGGAGCACAGTTGCTATAGGTAAAGTTTCTATGACAAGATTCCAAAAATCAACGTATAACTAAATAAATATAAATAAAAATCTTAAAATCCCATTGTATTATATAAAAAGGATCAGAATAAGCCTCTTAAATCAAATAACATTAAATTATGTACCCTTAGCGGAGTTCGGTTAGACCAGACAGGGTCAACACGATTTGAATTCACCTTCTAAATATTTATCACGTTCAACGAATAATCAATTTTTTCAAGTTCCGTTTATTTCTATTCAAATGTTTCCTTCGAGCAAACTGAACAGCGGTGCGTGATCTTTTCCCATCACTAACCAATTTATAAACACACGTCTACATGTATAAAATTGTTTAGGATTTTTTTTTAAATATATATAGACAGAAAATATTAATTTAATACATTTAAATTTATATTTTGATTTCTTCGCTCTGGTGTCGAGGCGAATTAGAGAACTGAGTGTCTTAACACTAGGCTTCCCTCTGCCTACCCTACTGTATGCGGGATACAGCGTGAAGCGGATTTAATTATTTTTTTAAGAAGTTCTATCATAAGTCTTCATTCATAAAAGTGGTTATATTATCCTTAACTCTGATGATTAAGATGAGATGACATATGCTGATCACATATTCTCACCACATCAATACATTCCTAAAAATAATCGACACCATACATACATTCACTTCAAATTAGGTGTCGATTCATACAAAGAAGCAACTTGTATCAGAACAAGGGGCAATCATGCCAATCACGAATTAACCGACGTAATACAAAATAGTATAATGTGTTAGCTCATTGCATCCGTAGCTGGTGAGGAGTTACATTGTAATTGAATAGCGAACAAACAAGTCTACGTAAATGGTCGACGCTCCGATAGCCATCGATATAAATACATTAAGATATATCTCGTAATTGCATGACTACTAAAAACCATAAAACAGTAATTAAATGTGAAATTATTATTGCTTATTTTTCTTAATCGATTTAAATACAAACTTCAGTTTCTTTAGTGGAACGGAGGGGTTTTGTTTTTTTTAGCTTAGCGATGTATTCCGTATCTTTTTAGCAGAATAGTCAAAACTTGGGAACCTTCACATACTCCATTCCCATTAAGATCACCTCATCTTCTGCCGAATTCTGGAGGCATTGCATGTTGAGTTGCGGAACTTAACGCCGCGCTTTGCCTCAATGAAACTGTTAATTACTTTAATGGTAAACCATCGCAAATACTCGTTATTCTAGTTTAACTAGCGCTTAAACGAGCGCAGGAACTGCTTCAGAAAATGCATGCTTGCGTACTATTACTGTAATTACACTAGTATATAGTTTCCGACTGTACTTGTCCATCATTATCACGGCCTAGGGCGTATCAACATGCCTTGTCCAGGCCATAAGACCATATAACATATCCTTACCACCATTTATGGAGACAAATAATTTAGACTGGTTAACTAAGAATTTTATGATCTAAGAACATGGTAGGCCAATCATTGCGTAGGGGCACAAGCAGCGACGAGTTGTCGGTTCGATTCTCACCCGAGGAATCCATTTACTATATTTAATCATTTCAGTTTTTTCCCTCTGACGTCCATGCAAAGTGCGGCGTTGAGTTTCGCCACTCAACATGAAATGCTTTCAGAGTTCGACGGAAAGAGGGCAGCAGAGTATCTGAACACTATGCCCCCTGTGCCTACCCCTACTACACACACCTTAAAGCTGAAAAAACACGGTATCTCTATGAGATAGCAATTTGGCTGATGTTTCTAAAGACGTAGTGTGTAATGGAGGCAATAAGTTTCCACTGCGGCACGTTTGACTGCCTAATTAGCTGAAGGCAAACATTTTAAGTGCGTTTTTGCTCGTTTGGAGAAATTATTTTCTTATTTTGGAATTAACGATAATTCTGTGCCACCTTTTTTTCTCAAGTTGAACAGTTATTTATCTGATTTCTCAAAATGCTCTGGATTCTTTGTTTGTAAAAGTTTAGCTACTTTATTTATTTGTTTTCTTTTTTTTTATTATATCATATAGTTATAATATTAGCAAAAATTAATATGGCATTATACTATACTGGGTGGTAGAAAGTAATGCTTAGCTTCTAAACTGACAAAGACGAATTCATGTAAAAAGGTACTTAAATAAGAAGTTTAAAGCCACATTTGCATATCGTTATTTTCATTGGCAACACTAATGTACATACTAATAGTACCACTTGAACTCTCAGAGGAAGCAGCTCAATAAACGTCCACATTAAACATGGATAGCCATCATAAAGGATATTTTATAAGATGAACAGTTTATAGCTCCTTGCCTAGAATATAGAAATACGGCGCAATGAGAAATCGTCAATAAAACATGGGCCTCTGGCTATTGGCAATAGATATTTTTAATAGATTCTCCAACTGATCTACCAGAGTCGTTGGAACGTGCCTTGCTCATGGTTCTAGGTTCAAATTTTAAAGGGGAAAGTGAATGATTAGCTAGCTTTTCTACCACCTAGGTACATAAAATGCGAGAGATGAATGTAGATTAAAAAAAAGTATTACAACGGTATTAAAAAACTTTGGATACTTTAATTGAACTTTAACCTCGATGATGATTTTTAAGGCAAAAGAAAGCCATAGATATATTTGAAACCAAGAAATAATAATAAAGTCCACTGCAACTCACGTCGTCTACGAAAGTGCAATTCATTCAAATCAAAGTGTCTTTAGAAATGTATAAAATGAATGTTGTGAATGCCGATTAACATCCATGGATGAGACATCCAAACAATACATGACCGGAGACAAAATATAATATTTAATGTTGTTAAATATTAAGAATAATGACAATATTAGTAATCTATTTACCATGATAGAAGAAATATATAAAGCTCTCTCTCTCTCTCTCTCTCTCTCTCTCTAGACTATTAACACTTTGGGGTAACTTATTAACAGAATGAACTTAACAGTTATAAAAATCGTATAGTTTTTATTATTTAGAAAAAAAAATCTATAAAAAATCAAATGTTGTTTGAACCAGAACGGCAACATTTTAATTGCAATACTAAAATGCAAAAAACATTGTAATAGTTTTTTTAATGTCTATCTTAATAATAATGGTAAAATTTATATACATTTAAATAATTTAAAATGATTATCACAATTATATATATCATTATATCAAATTACTTTTTTTGCTAACGCAAAAACAGAACCGTAATTTAACTGTATATACAAAAATACTTTTTATTATAACCTATTATTAAATAGTTAAAATTTAAATATAGTGCTATCGAAATGGCCATAATATGTTTTAATTTTTTGTAGCAAAATGTTGACGGCGCACGCAGAATAGTATTGGACCTAATATAATTATTATATAATAGTTATTAAACATAATATATATAAAACTACACATTAATTGATGGATCAAATACATCAATGAAAAAATATCTTTGTCATTTCTTTTGAAAACTCAAAATTGAAAGCAGTAATTTAAGTAACTACTGATATCTATAGAATTGCAGATTTTTTTTTCTATAACCTTCTGTTTATATATACATGTACGTAAACATCATCTATTTTAATTAGTAATAAAACTATAACTAAATCTTAAAACAGCATCAAGCTAGACAATATGCCATTAAATTTGCAGCAGAATAACATTCTTTTTTATTTTATTTTATAATGAATTACATACGAACTCGAATATACATTTATAAACATCATAAATAACTATTTTTACGATGAACCCTCACAATATAATATTTAACCCTTTAACGCATCGCTACAACCATAAAGGGACCATTAAACAGTAGGGTTATTAAATTGTCAATTTGAAATGCAACTTCCTTATTGAAATGTCAAATGTGTTCTACCCGCATTTTAATAAATATGAAAAATTTGCAAGTACATATAGGAATAAGCTTAGGCATGTCTTATATATAACAGATATTAAAAATGCTCTCAATTTATTAAAGTGTTTAATCCTAACAAAAAAAATAATTAATAATATTATTACTATTTTAAAGTCGTTTATTGCACACTTTTATTGACTGAAATGCATATTGTGTAAATAATTTAATCAAATATGTAATCGTAGTATACTATAGTAAGTAAGGAATTTCTGCTGCATTTTAACGAGTGCACTTCAAAGGGTAAGCAGGAGCTGGCTATATAAAGAACTGCCGGTTCTGCCATAGCTGACACTTGGAAAGCTGTTCGATAACTGTTTCCTAGACCAAACTGAGGTTATTTATTATTATTATATACTTGTTTAACATTGTGACTTATGGTATGACACAATACAAAAAACATCATCATACAATTTATACAGCGAATTGTAAGCGAAGTTGTCTGACATGAGAACGCTAATAAAATAAATAAAGATTTTGATAGTCATCTATCATTTGCAATGTTACTTTTTGTTAAAGATATTTATAAGTTACTTTTTTAATAACAATAGTTCTCAAGAAAATTCGGTTTTTTAAGTTAAAAGATTATTTTCGCACATGATTGCTACTAATTTTAGATATGATAGAATAATGCTTCACTACGAACAATTAACAATAACAAATAAGTAAGAGACAGTAGACGTGCCATGCACTCAACGACTTTTGTAAGAGAGTCGTTAGTCAAGTCCCAAATGTTTACATTATTAGAAAGTCTTACAGCATAAATACTAAGATATGTATGCCTATTTTCTTAAACATTGCCTCTAATGGCTTAGTGGATGGTAGAATTACATAGGTGGTGATACTAACGGGATGAATTCCCATTTTTTTATAAGTTTGTTACATATTTTTCATACTGTGCTCAACTAATGCATTGGAAAGCCAATAAGCAAAGAAAATCAATATAAAAACTTGAAAAACTTACCTTAAAATATAACTCTTTGAGAATTAAATTAAATTTCCACGATAACCGTGTGCTTGATAATAATTAGAATAGAAATTATGTTCACTCTGTCACCGTGTCAAATAATCTAATATTAAATATTTAATTATTAGTACAAACGTTGTACGATTCTAACAACTAATGAGTTGATAAACGTTATCATTGAAGAGTTTGTGGCGCCGACGTTTTTCCACAGACATTTATATAAGTATAGGTATTTAATCAATGCCACGATTAGTTGGCGTCCTTGTAATATATTATTAAACTCATTTTAAATATATAAATATTTTCGAGATTTCTGATCTATTATAATTAACAATTAGTAATTAATGATTAATTAACCTTAAAGTTATGAGAAAGAAAATCGATTTTCTATTTAAATATTCTTATTTTCTTCTCACATTTAACACAGACAGAGAACAAGACAAAGCTTTTAAAATATAACCAAAAAAAATAAGCTTATACGCTCTAAAACTATTTACAAACAATGGGCCCTATTTGTTCTAGGATACGCCGCGCTGCATTCAGATTCTATTTGTATTTGTATATGGTAATAATTATTTATTGTTGTGACACAATAGATACGATCACAATGGCTTCAGCTCGCGTGATGACCTCTGACCCATTTGCAACGCACCTCTGTCAAATGACCCGATTTTAGATCCTCGATTCAACTAGCTATACCTAGGATCTTTAAAGATGTCTATATAAATCGAATGATTAAAATAATCGATAGAAAAATCAACTAAATATAACAGAAAATGTAATTACAACTTTTAAAAATGTATGCAAATTTGCAAATATTATACGTTTATTGAACTGTAACGTAAAAACTGGTATATTTAAATTCCGAACTTGACTTAAATAACGTATATACATACATAATGTCGTAATAATAAACGTTATTTCTCTAAAATGGTATGAAACGTTGTAAAATGTAATTAATCGTCTTTTAATTCGCTATTATCGTGGGAACCTCTTGGTTTAAGAACCTGAGGACCTGAGGCATTGGTGCAAATGTTTGTCTAATTAGTGTCGATGAATGCGCGCATCGGATAAGACTGGGAGAAAGCAACTGAAAGCACCGCAATGACCCGAGGTTGTGAATGTAACCTGAAACTTCCTTGTTTCTATTTCTACGTAACAATTCTAGTCGATTCCTGTACTGTGTGTTCTATTTTTTATATTCTCAGCTTAACGTATTTAAACCTATAGGCACTTGTGGAAAAATATATAATTGCAATTACACAATTTCATTTACATAAGTAAGTAATTCTTTAGCAATTACTGGGCAGGTATTTTTATGTCTACTTATCAGCATAATTATTTTAATTATAATAAATTATTTATTTTTTTCTATTACTATTAAATTAGGTCATGTTCACAGAGTTGGTGTATGCCTTTATAGAAATATAATAAAATTTTACCTTGTTAATAATTTATCGAGTAAATTATTAATAATTATAATTTTAGATAAAAAATTATACGTCAAAATTATTATTTTTATAAATTATTATTATAACATAGTACACCAAAAAAGTATAATCACGTACAATAGTTATACATTAAAAGTTGCAAAACAACAGTTAATGCACTCACAAGATATATTTTAAAGAGATACAACATTAATAGTATTTCTTCATGCGTATTAAGATAAAGTGTATTTCAAAATGTCAGTATTAATGCTCTTATAAGTTGCATACAGATATTCCGAAGAAAAAAATGGCATACTTTTTTGCACGCTCAAACTTGATACAGTTCAACGCGCTAATTATTTGCAGGCGACTTTCTCTTTACAGTAAAAGACCATAACTTCACAAAAACTTAAGATAACTCCTCAGATGCAGAGACAGCTTCATAAGGTCCATTCATATGTGATGACCTGAGGGCCGGTCACAGGTACTTCCGCGAGAGTAACTAAAAAAACTGCCATTGAATTCTTTGACGTTAAATGTCAAGCCTATTCTTTATATCTTTTAGACTTTTCTAGAGCACAGAGCTGGCAAAAGCGTGTTTTCTTTTAATCTATGTAAGTAATTGAAATATTTTTTTTAATTGCGGTTTCAATTGTAATTGGAATTACTAATTAGTCGAAAAAAAATTGAAGTAATGATTGAATTTAATTAATTTTTATTAAGTAATAATTAATTTTTAATAGTAATTATTTATTACTTAATTTATATTCAAACGTGTAAAATGACCGCAATTACAATATTTTAAAAATAAGATAAATATGTCATTATCAATATTAAATTTTAATACTACAAGCTGCAATAGCTTGTACCAAAATGTGAGTCACTTGCAAAACTTGTTTTTTACTGCAACTAATAGTTTCATAAATTAATATTTATTATTCGCTTATTACTCTACTGTTCAATTTTTATAGCGCATAATCATTACAGTTAAGCCGACTTGTTATACGTAATTATAATATAATTAAAGTTTTATTTTATTGTCACAATAATGAGCTTTAATTACTGAAAAAAAATGTAGTTAAGTCGTTTTGTTCATAGTTATTCATAAAAAAAACAGAAGAAAAGGTTTCCCTTGAAATATATTATGTACATACTCGTATATTATAACATAAAGTAATAATAAAATATAATTTTTATTATATATTTCCCTGCAATTTGTCGTATGTAATAATACTTAACTTATAATATATAAGTTTTTACAGCTTAGTTCAACAAACATTTGACTGGGCTAGCTCGCAATATCTTCAAATACAATCGGTATGTTTCATCATATATGTTATAATATACCCATATGTAAATAATACGTATCTACCCAATAATGTTTTGATACAAAATTAGTAAGTATTACGTAATTAGTTTAGTGAAATTATACACATCGAACGCTCAGCATAATGTTTACACTTACTCGTGTTTGTGAATTATTTGTATTAATAATGACATAGCTATTAGCTTCTCACGTTTCTTGAATGTTCTGTTCATTTTAACAAATTTTTACATAATAAAATCTTTTTTCAATATTTTTTAAATTTCATCTCCACAAGACCAAGGTTTTAGTTAAAAGCACGGAAATGCTCAAGGAGACATTTAAGGAAGTACGTTTATTATTATTCTTTAAACACATTTATTTCAGCAGTAATAACAGACATTAAGGTTTCCAAAGTAGATAGATACAAATAAAAATATTAAAATAATATAAAAGTAACTTAATTATATATATTTTACTGCATTCCCCCGTTTTTTTAATTGATAAAAAGGCAATAGGTACACACCAACAATTATCTCTACCGCGGCAATAACACTTTATCTATGCAATATAAAAATGTACGTAACTACATCAGAGCAAAACAAAATGTCACTCGAAAAATATATTAGTACCCTCACGATTTCATTATCGTCTTAATATGTTATGTTCATACAATAATTAATAGCTAAAACTACCTGCGTTATAATATTATTCAAATAAATCACCTTGACTATGAAGTCAAGCTTTTTTAGCTATCTAAAAAAACCAGTATTTAAATTGTTATATAATCTTCGTAGAACTCAACAAGTCTTAGTATATAATAGAAATTTTCATATATTTGCATATGCAATGCATATATGTAGGTGAGATATGAATCACGACTATTTCAAGTTAAATAAAATTAACATAAATGTGGTTTACACATCACATGTCTAAGAGATTTCATATCACGATGATTCGAATCGTGACAAATCCTTTTAAAGCAGATAAATCTTAGTTTAACAATATTATATAATTACGTAAAACTTTTATTCTCATTATAATAATTAAAATATGAAAAAGATTTCAATATTAGTGACTGAAATGGAATTATTCTCAACTACCTACTGGTTTGAATTGAAAATGTTTTTTTGTGTAAACACTAATCAACTGTACCTAAAGGCTACCTAGGGCACTTAGAAAGTGTCATACACAAGTCGTATTATTTAAATTGCTCCCCGGGGGGCTAAGATATGTTTTTATATGAGTTTTATAAGTTATACACTTATAAAACTCATAAAAAACATAACTTCTAAAGCAATGTGATTATTTTTACCGTTAAAACATATTTGCATAGGTACTTAATTACAAATAGATAGAGAAAATTCCAGCAATATATTCGCATTCATTAAGAACAGATTAATTAATATCACTATTAACCCAAAAATATAAAACTTGAAATTTCTCATGGCGCTAATTGTTGTCGATATCATCAAGTTAATTAATCTTTTCCTAAATAACTGTATAAAATTCATACTATATTTTTTTATAGGAAAGAAACGTATAATTATAAAAAAGTCCTTTTTTAAGCTTTACGCTGTATCTCGCACAGGGTAGGCACAGGGAACCTGGGAACCTAATGTTAAGACATTCCGCTCCCATTAGGACACTTTTGTTCTCCACTTTCTACCGAATTCTTCAATCACTGCATGTTAAGTGATCGCACTCAAAGCCACGCTTTCCTCGATGCCAGAGCGAGGAAATGAAAATATTAAATATTTAAATTCCACGAGTGAACATCGGAATCCACAACCTGTTGCGTTTACAGTCATAATCTGGTGCCCCTGGGCCACGGACTGGCTGATGTAAAGTCCTAATACAATAATTTCTCCTCCAATATAATATTCCTTATTCACAACAAATTTTGCATATTTAAATTCCAAATGACTAAAAATCAAAACTTCCAAATAATTCAACACAAACCACGAGCAAAGTCGTTTGCAAATCGCGTTATTACCGTAATAATATTGCAATTGACAGACTCCAAGCCGTCTACCACCGGTTAATGGCTTGGTCTAGCCTTGAAATGGGGAAATAAGTAAAAATAATATCCCAGGACATAGACCTCTCGATTATGTGGTTTTTGCAATCCCGCTCAGGTTCAACGTATGTGTATGCAAAAGCAATTATGCTATGTTTTTTTTATTGATTGTTATTTATAATTGTTGAACTGTAAGTTTGTTTTAATTGAGTTATTATAGACCGCAGTTTGCAAGGATGAGGAGGGTGTTTTATAATTGCTAACTATTTTTAAACGTTTAACTATTTTTTTTATTATATTAAATGTTGAAGAATTTTTTATAGGTAGGTAAGTATTAACACTTTTTATAATTACAATTTATGAATTTTCCGTTTTGGTAAGTTAACAAAATAAAAAATAAAAAGAAAAGAAAAAGATTAATTAAGGAAATATTTTCTTATATTATTCATATGAGTTACATTAAACATCCGGTAGTCATTTTGATTTTAGCAAACTTAAAGATAATACTCACGCAAGGTAAAGAACTAATTAAAAACTTTTCTCAACTACCCTCCCGTACAAATATACTTTAATCTACTAAAAAAACATTTTTAAAAGGGAAATATATATTGAAAATGACTTAGAAAAACAATTTATATACGACATCGACAAATACTACTAAATAATTCATTTCTGTAGGCACTCTATCGCTGCGAGCGGTTACGTTTAAAATTCAAATAAAAAAATAATTAGCAGACAATACGTAAAATTCTAAGCAAATAAATTATGATAAAATGTTTGCGCGTCTGAAATATGTACGTCAATAGTGTAAAAAAAACCTGTATTCGATAGGGTATTTGAATATTTTTTACAAGTTCACTTTAGTATGATTTATGCTTAACTTCACGTTAAATCGTGAACCTTGAAAACTTGTTTGAACTGTGTGATGTTGTCAAGCGGTAACTATTATTTGAATTAAAATTGTTGATATATAAAAATACATAATTACTCAAACCACGCCGCCTTACCATTAAAAAAAATGCAAAAAAAAACTTACCTAAATAGCTTAGTGCAAACTAAAAAAAATATGAAAAAGAAGTCGTCGAAGCTGATATTGAAATAAGATTGAATGTGTCCTTTATTTTAGATATAAAATAAAAATCCCGAGCACAAATTCTTCTCACTGACGCACTGTCACTTTTCAATGGTAGTACCGGCTTTTTTATTCTGTGGTCATCACGCCACGTCGCGTCTGCGGCTGCACGCGTGGCGTGTTAGCTGGACGGCGGTTCGGTACGGACTGGCGGTTACAGCGTACGGGTCGTACACGCTATCGCCGTATGACTGCAACGACTGTCGACTTCACTTGTCTCCTCTGTAGGCACAAACTCCGTGGACCTCTAAATATGTTTTGCATTTATCTATTTTGAATAAATGAATACAATGCTAATGGTTTTGAAAACTCGTTAATAATAATCACTTGAATAGATTTGGAACTTAACTAGAAATCTATTGAAAATCTCTAGATAAATAAAAAAAAATGACTATTTTAGTAGTAGTATTAAAATAGTTGTTAAACAGCAAATTGTGTGAGAAATATGAAAGTAACTGATCTGGTTTAAACGATATCTACGAAAACCAGCCTCCGCCCCTGAACAGTGTGTTTTGACCCCAAAAGCAGTACCGATACACGCCTAAGCGAGCCGTCTAAAATACCGGTCCCGACCCGGCATCGTACGACAATCGCACCACCTAACACAAATATAATTTGTACTGTAAATTCTTACTTGTTCTAAGAGCAATATTCGCGTTTCATATTTTTACATTAATAACGGAATTATTTAATTTCTACAATTGTAACGTCGAAATTCTTAATTATTTTTTATCTCCCCAAATGACCTTAGCAACAATTTTTTCTCAGTAGATATCTCTTATTCACACATCCACACATTTATTTTATAGGCCTGATAATACTCGATTTAATAGCTATGTAATATTTTCAAGGTTTCCCAGAACTCACTCGTACGATTGAAATTCCAATTATATTTGCTTTTTGCCCTCTTTTCATATGAGAGCAACTTATCATTTTATTTTTAGTTTTCATATCGTAAATATTTAATAATAATTAAATTGTAATATAAATATTGATTTAGGTGACAAATTTAATGTAAGATAATGCGTTGTTTTATAGTATTAAAAATTAAATGAAATTTTGAAGAATAAAAATAAGATTTTTTTGAATTAGCAAAGTAAAAATATTTTAAGGAGACTTTATTATTACATAAAAATAAACATTTAATATCTTGAAACATACGAGCATAAATAAAATGTCATATATTATATTAATTTCGAACTTCAATTTCCATAATTTACTCGAATACTGTTAATTGGAAGAACGAATAAATAACGGTAATATCCAAATAAAAACTTACTTGAAATAATTTCAATTATAAGAATCAAGTAAAACGTCGTAAGCAGAAAGTCGCTCGTGTTTCGTTGGCATTGTACCTACACTCAAATTTCACTCAGTCGACATTTAAAGTGAAAAGTGAGTAATGATTTGAAGCAACAATTTTGTTTAAATATGTTTAAACAATACGCCATATTATAATTTATAATAGATTTTTTTTATTCTGTTATATTAGGCCTGCAATGGACAATGGATTGAACTTGAACTTTCTTGACATTATACTTTCTAAGTCATTTTACGTACTATTCGAGTATGTAGACTACTTACAAACATGATAAGAAACTATTTTGCATTCCATGAACACACCGTGAGGGTACCGGGTTCATCGCATTGCAAGGTGAAAAGTTCAGAACAGTTTCTGGGACTTCGGACGAAAATGTAGTCTGGTTTAAGGAGTTCTTAAAAGCCTATTAACGCTTATCTCCACTATCCTTGATGATTCTACTATTGCTGCCTTCCAATTACGTTCTATAAATGATTGAAGGCTTGTAATTAATAACAATTATATAGGCCGAGGCTGGTATTACAGGCCGAGTTTTTTCTTTTAGCAATCTTTACAGATATTTTGCTGTTATACCACTCGCTTCTACGTCTACATTTAACTTCGTACAAATCAACCTATTCTTAGTCAATTAGTAAGTAGTACCATCCATTCATAATATATACCGATCGCTTATTACAATATTTAATATCGATCATTCGAAATTAAAGCACTAATAAGAAAATAAACTCCGTTATAATTTTTACATTTATTAAATAAAATTATATTTATATGAATTACGCTTGCGCCGGCGACTTCAAAGTGGAAACAATCATAAATACTTCATATACAAATATTAAAACAGTTAAAGCTTAATATTTAAATGTTAATTATGGTACTAATATTTTTATTCATTATGCCATTAACATTAATTAGTAACTAGTAGTAGTTAGTCGTCGTCGAGTAGTGGGGCAACCAGGCTGTAAATTATTATATTTTCATTTCTCCGTTCTGGACATAGTGTGAGATCCGACACTTCGATCCCTCCGCTTATTTTCGAAAATTAGGCGGAAAGGAATGGAGTAACTCTTAACTCTTAACACTATATTCCTGATAACCTTAGTATGCGCGGAAAAAGGTGAAGTTAGTAATAGACCAACTCAAGTAATAACTTAAGAGCATAATTATTACTTATCGAATAATTATTTTAACAGTATTTTAAAATAAAATAAGGTAGCATTACAACTACCTAAAATTATAAGAACTGCATTCAAATTAACAGAATATTCTTTGTTTAAATTTTTTTACATTTCTATTTACTTTTAATTGTTTTTAGAAAACTCTTTCTATTAGCAGGAAAGAACTGATAGTATTGATATTTGCACGCAATAACAACGGGACAGACGACAGTTATCTCGCGATGTTTACAAAAATGGACCCCGCCGAGAACGTAAGCTTTAACTGCTGTGCCTTATCTTTGTTGGAACTATTGCCAACGACACGTAAATTCAAGTTTATATATTTTATTTTTTATGATTTATTATAATTTAATAAGATTTATATATGTAGATATCTATATGTATAAATAAGTATAGTTACCAAGATATTAAATGCTGTTCCTTTGTTATTTGTCAACAAAATAATATAAAGACTACAAAGAAAAAATACGAAATTAAATTTGAATTTTATATTTTATTATATAAATGTTTGATGATGATGGATTTTGTCAATTTTAAAAAATATTTGTAAAAGAAAATAATTATGGCCTAATTGACTAGAGCTTATGGACGGATTTTAACAGGCGTGGATTCTCAAAACTTTTTTATACGTATTAAAATATTGTCGTTACCTTAGTGAGTATAAAATATATTTAACAAATATTTTTCTTACTGTATGTGCGTTACTTTACTCTACTTCCTAAGCATTGGTCACTATTTGAGATTTCTGTACAAAGCCAATAATCAGTGTGTTAGATAAGTGCAAATATTTTGAAGGCCTAGTCATGTTTTAATCCTTTTCAGAAAATTATCTTATCAGCTTTATCTTCTCTATAAAAGAGACCTTGCTTAAATATTTCTGATAATATACGGGAAGTAAATATTTTACAATTTTTCTAATTACATTATGATGTGATTTAAATACCAAATAATTTGCTATTATTATGTTATACGTATAAATTCGCTGAAAATTCAAATAGTAAATATTATAAATAAGGCCAACTGTTGCGCGTCGGCCCAAGCGTATGAATGCAAGCGTGATAGGTTGTGAGTTCGATTCCCATTCGAGGAAATGAAGTCAGGGCAAAGCCCAGCGCCCAGTTCCATACTTAACACGATTTAGATATAATGTTGTACTGTCCTGGAAATACCGTTCCAGGACAGTACAACATCGAGAACATCATTTTATGGTATTTAATATTTTTTATTCTGACTTTTAGTTTTATATAAAACTACTGATAGCCTAACGTTATATACAAAGATAAACTTTTTATAAATACAATACCGGTACATGAAGATCGGTACAAATTTAACTGGTAAATCATTGACCTTGACCAACTGTGACATGTAATGAAAAACGCTTTTACCTTGGAGTCTTTTATTGTTTTTCTTATTTCTTTTTCCGCTAAAACAAATTTTCTGCAATTTGCAAATACACGTTATACCTACATAATATACACTTATTCTTCGAATTTACATAGCGATATTTAAAATGTAAATTAACTTGAATATTTCGAAAAACATCCTTTTTATTTAAATATGCAAATAACGTATCTATTACAAATTATAAGCATATTCTGCAAAATTATTCTACACATAAAAGAAACATAATATAAGACAACATGAAACTTGGTTATACAGTGTGGAAGAGGCAGCGCTACTTTTACAGAACCTGCATATAGGGTAAAATATTTCAAACCCAGAGCTAAAAAAATTAATCAAGGTACCTCAACAGTTTTGACGTAGGATTTTTATCCATACCTGTACTTCGTGTGACGCACACATACGTATGCGACGTTGCCGCTTCTACAGGTAAGTGTTTGCGTGTTTATGTTATATTTTACAAATAGCGTTTTATTTTAAACCGATAATTTTATTATTTATTTTGTTTGAAAAAATAACTTTTTCATTTTTGGGAATTATTTTTTTCTGAATTATATAAGGCGGTTATAGAGTAGTTAAAACAGTAATTTCATTTAAAGTGGTGCTGACAATTCCACCCTGTATATGTCTCATAGACCATACCACCACGTAATATGGGTATACTATCTGAAGTAATTACTTAAATGGATGTCACTGGAGGAAAGTTAACATAAGCTGGGTAATCGTGAACGGCACAATGAGTGGCTAAGTCCAACGAGTCGTCGTACGATAACGAAGACAATTACCGCATTTGCAAGATAATAGAAGTAGATGGAAACGGGTAATCTATTAGATGCTCTGTTAACGTAGAAAATGGTGGCCTAGTTTCACTAATTGAGACATTACATCGACAGTATAGGAATTAAATTTTGTTCTCAATTTTCTTAACTCATCCTTTGTCTTTTGATTAGTAAATGGGAATATGATCGATTGGTCTTAGCTTACCTACTTTACGCGTAATGCAAAAATAACAGAGACTATGTATGCATTTAGTTTTGACAAAAAGTTCTTCATAAACAAATACACTATAGCATGACGCGATTCTACTGAACGAGTGCATAAAATTAAGAAAATAGTTGATTTTGCCCAAACCTGAACTTCGGTACACTAAGTTAATAATATTTAAAATACAGAGAAAAAAAATAGTACTACTCAAAATTTCGATAATTTCGTTCATTCCGGCGTACAATAATTCTACATAGGCCATCCACTATAATAAACGCAAATATGCTCTACTGCCCCCACATCCATGTTACACTTCTTTAATTCTTTCTTTCGAATGTTGGATAACTAAGAAAAATATTTAATAAATATCTATATATAAAAAGATAACAACGTAACTTTTCAACCATAATTCTGGCGTAAATATTGTAAATGAGCAGCGTCATAAAGATCTTTTAAAATCCTATTTAACCTTTCCAATATTGAATTAATGATTTTTTTTGCTAATTAATTGAAAAAAAAAGTTCCACTGCGTTTTTTGTGCTGGTTCTCATATTAAACTAATTGACGTTCAAAACATGAAGCTCTTGACTTCGACTTTGACTTTTAACAAGCAACGTTAAAACGTAGTAATTTGCAGTTTTGCGTACAGCACATATTACTAAAATGTAAAATGTAAACCCCGCAATTCGCATCTATTTGTCTCCATTTGAAGAACACAAGAAAGGGAAATGAACGATTTCGGCGTCCATGTCATGAGAGCGAGGATGTCTCTCAAATTCTACCTTCATACGTGATCAAAATTACGCCAACATCCGGAAGGATGTTGTGATGTTCTCTATACGTATTAAGTTTGTAAATTTTTAAACGCCGATATGATGTTACATGTGTATTCTGTTACACAATAACACAAGAACTATGACTCAGGATGCTGTCTTAAGTTAATTTGTTAGTCATTTTAGGAATCCGTACCTCAAAAAGTAAAAACGAAACCCTATAGAATCACTTTCTTGGCCGCCTCGTCCGTTTGTCAAGACCATTTATTTATTTCAAGATAAAGTAGAAGTATCAATCTGAAATTATTATCATATATTTAGTTCTATAGTCCTTTGAAGCACAGGAAAACAAGCTGAAATTCCTCTAGTCAATAACTCTTGGGTTCTTCCTGCGGACTTATATGAAATTTGGCACGAAATGAGAACTCGATGCCTCCAAAATCTGGCAGCTCTTGGCACAAGGCTCCCTCTGAAGCTGAAAAAATTAAGAAATAACTTTTTCTACTAGGAAAACGCTAATATAATACTAGTATTCATTCCCACAACTTCTAGTCCCAAAAATAATTCTCACTTCAGACAAAGTCAAACGTTCCTCTACACAACGCTTGAAAGTCATTCTACCTTCGTCTTTTATTAACGTAGCGAATTCAATTGCTCTTAACACAGATATCGAGGAGCCCTTAACCCATCAAACAATTCAAGGTTACCCAATGTCTCCCATAGAAAGTGTCACTTTTATTTCACACTATATTTCAGCACTTTGATATACAAACGGCATCTCAAGATCGATTTTGCGACTTGAGAGCAATTTTTAAATACGGGCCTTAGAGGTATTAGAAATGAAATAGGATACTCTTTATTAATATATATATTTTAATGAAGAAAACTAAGTCACAATCGATCTAAAATTTATAAATGCCTTTTTTTTCTTCCTACATCTCTATCCTCCACTCATTTGACTCAAAACCGCAGAGTGTCCGAATATTAAAGTTATTTTTATCCAGCAAGATATAAAATATCCAAAAATATATATAACTTATAAATTATATAACTAGGTCAAAGTATACGAAATAACAATAATTAATAACGAAATAATAATATTGAGAATATTATACTTTTTTTAAGATAAAGTTATAATTTTTATTTTTTGTTAACAAAAATTATTGATAACTTTTCACAAATTTCTATAAAATTCCATAGCTTGAACTAAGCTAAACAAGCTGCACAGTTATATGCAGTAAGCCTGGTTTCAATTATTACCAGTGTTGTTTTAAGCCTTTCAAAATCTCCAGTATCAGGCGTAACGATCGGAGAGACCAACTAAAACTATTTTACCTTTATTTACACCAACTAAGTGTACCAGGTTAGGTCTTATTATTTACGCTTATTGTATATTAGTAAATAGAATTAATGGAATAAATATAAAATTGCCCAATTCTTCATGGACAAGATATATAAATAACTATCTTTGGATAAATAACTTTTTATATAAGGAAGTAAAAAACTGATTCTGTATTTAGCCATATATAGCTAATTTTACAAGACCTAATTTGTATTATAAGTTCTGGCTTCGTTCCAAATTTCATACCTGTAGATCCAGGGGAAGCACCTGTAGGTTTTGAATAAGCACCGAATTTCACATGAAATGCACCAAAAATGATGCATATTCGAATCTTTTTATTGTCTTCACTTAGAAGCATGATTTTTTCTATGCTCCAAGAAATGGTAACCGACTAAATATTGGACAGCAATTTCAAGTTTATACCTCCACGCGACCTCGAGGTAAATAGTCTAAAATTTTATAAAGGTTCCATTTTACTTCTTAGATAGGGAACCTTAAAAATTTCTAAAACCGTTTTCACTTCTAGTACATTCATAAAGCAATAGATTGACAAAAGCAACACAAACAAGTTTCACTAGAATAAGTGAAAGTAGCAAAGGGCATTTACTTTTAACGTTAATTAATACATATAATTTTCAATATTTATGGCAAATACTTATTCAGAAGCTATAATCAATAAATAATGTTTGTTTCATGTCCATGTAGATAATTGAAGAAAGTGTGTAAAATGTATGCGCAGGGGCACAAGCGTGCGACTGTAAACGTGACGGTCGTGGATTCTGGCATGAGAATCTCTCAGATTCTCCATGCATATGGAAAATGAGAAAGTGAAAAACAAAATAACACATTCCTTCTCTTTTCATGTTATGAATAATTTTTATGCAGAGAATTCTTTAACAATTACTCGTATATTTTATACTCACATACTCTATTTAAGAGATATGAACCTACAAGCATCGTATCAAGAAACACTATCTAAGCATTTTTTTCTGTTATATATTTCTGTTTAACGTTTAATTTAGTATATTATTGAATTATACGCGTAGGTCACTATTATTAGGCTAGAATTTCAAGTACACCAGTAAGTAACTGGCATCTGAGATAGGCTATGGGTCTAGTGCTAGTTCGCCCACAGATGAATAATTTACGGCCTAAGCAGTTACTTATATAGTGTAGATTGTTAAAGGATCAGTTCTACCGTCAAGGTGTCAAGGTGGGTAGGGAAGTCGCATCATCAATTTGACATCATTTTAATTAATTAATGAAATAATAATAATAAAAGAACTGAACTAAACTGGAAAAGAATTTCCATTATGTACCTATATTTTCCAAATTTCCTTAAATGTTAACAAATGTACAGACAACTCAAATATATAAAAAAACTGTTTTAAAAAAGTTTTTATAAAAAATTTAAATAAAATAGTAAAACATTATAATATACGACCTTATATTTTTATAAATAACATAAATTTATTTAATTTCGTATTATTAACACGAAAATTGCACACCTACGACTAAATAAACATAAGAAAATATTAAAACGATGCATCGCCATTTGGAAACGTATGCAAATGACACACTTAGAATTATGTAAATTATTTGATCATACGATGTTTTAGACGCTCATTATGTCATGACATTAATTTATGTAAAAATTTAAATGTAAAAATATTTAAATATATATATTTACAGAATGGTAATATTAAGAAATATAAAAATAAAAAAGAAACAATATTTTTTTACATTTTTAATGCACACTTATGAAAGAAAAATACTTTTTAGAAAATATATTTATTTTTTTATATTAGAAAATGTATAATAAACTTATGAAAAGGTAAAGAATAAATAAAGTATTCGTGAAACCACTTGTCCAATCAAAGATCGAGAGGATGAGACAATTTCGCTAGCAACCCTATCAACGAACGCCCACGTTTACAACGGACAGGCCAGGACTGCAGCATTTATTGTAGCCGACATCCGTTGATTTACTACTCGGTATCCTATACGAGTTCCCGTTATGGGCATCAACAGCATTTTTAATTGCATCGACTGGTGCCTGAAGACCTTAAGACGGAAGTTCCCATCGTGATAGGTGAATAAAACGATAAAAAATAATATTTGAATAGATTTAATATGGAATCGTGAGGTTTATATTAAAGCTCTGATTTATTTGAGGCTAGTCGTGGCGTAGGGGCGTGCATCTATAAGCGCGACAGGTTGTGAGTTCGATTCCCACTCGAGGAAATGAAATATTTAATATTTCTTCGCTCTGGTGGAGGTTAAGCTCGGCGTTGTTGCGCCAATCAACACGCAATGCCTCCAGAATTTGGCGGAAAGTGGAGAGCGAAGTGTCTTGACACTAAGCTCTCTCTGCCCACTCTGCTTCTTGCGAGATACAGCGTTAAGTTGAGCTGAGCTAAATATATCAAATTTTTATTTAAGTAAACTTTTGAAGTATATTACGACGACATGCAAATTGTTATTTTATAAAACACTAGTGGACCCGGACGCGGCTACGCCTGCTTGAACTAT
>JAKRZM010000602.1:0-11465 GCA_036379175.1 Heliconius cydno galanthus
AAAGTTATAAATATTACATCTAATAAATAATACATCTATACTTATTATAAATTCTTAATTTATGGGTGTTTGTACATTGAAGAATAATCAGAAAAACGAATACTGGGGACATTTATTTTGTAAAATAAAAAAAAAACAAATAAATATATCAGTTCATAAATATATTTATTTATGAACTGATTGTAATAAAAATAAACTCCATATGTTAAGCGAAGGTGAGTAAGATTTTTTCTCATATACTATCCATGTACCTACATGCAGTGATCAGTTACACTTTTATTATAACGAAACGGTTGTGGGTTCGATCCCCACTCAAGGGAATGAATGATTATTTGTTAATAGTTTCATTTCTTCGCTCTGGCACCAAGGCAAAAGCCCGGCGTTGAGTTCCGCCATACAACACGCAATGCCTTCAAAATTTGACAGAAAGTAGGGCACGGAGTGTCTTAACACTTGGTTCTATCTGCTCACTTTACCAAGGGGGTACAGGTACAGCGAATCTAAATTAATCTCATTTTATGAATGTATGTGTAGTTATATATGATGGTATGTTATATTGCTATTTAAGTACATTAGGCACGCTTTTATATGAGGGCTTAATCGATTCAAATCCCACAAAATTAAATAAATATTTCATTACCTCGAGAGGGGATCGAACCCACAACCAGTCGCGTTTACAACTGGCCATTAATAATAAGTAGATAAGAAATATATACATGGGTACTTGCGTATTTGTAGCAATTTATCTGGCTGTCCTATGTATGTATGATTAAGATATTATCTATATCTATATAGACAGATAAATCTACGCGGAGTAGAACGCTGCATTCTGGATTTCTGGTAGATGAAGTAAGTAAGTTCCCTCTCCTTACCTCGCTATCTGCTATGTGAAAAAAAGCGTGAAGAATAGCGCTGTTTTTTTTTCACACTTTTGTTTCGAAAAAAAATATTCGAAAAAAAACAAAAAAAAAAACAAAATGTTTAAATTTATTCATAATGTCACAATAACAATGCAAATTTTATAACAATGCAAAAAATTAATCGATTTCCAATTTCTTAAACGAGCCCTCAACGCCGCCAAATATATCTGTAATCGTCTTTGGTTTTCCAGGTCTTTGGGATTCTACCACTTTTCTATACTTGTCCTGTTCGAAATATTCTTTGTACGTATTTAGTTTAGATATTACTTCATCTGTAAATAAATAAAGAAAAGTATTTAAATAACAAAAAAGGCACTCGAGGGAATAAATAATTTTCATTTGCTCTTTCTTGTAGCAAGATAAAGTGCGGCGTTAAGTTCCACAAGTCAACACGCAATGCCTCGAAAATTAGACGGTGCATAGGGATGAAGTGTCTGAAGTTTCGAACACTAGGTTCCCTTTGCCTACCCTGTTAGATGCATTATACCTACATTGCTAAAAAAAATTAATAAACAACGAAAAATTTGCCAATTATAGTGCAATTCGTAAGTTTCTGACTGTAATTGCGATTTTTGTGGGTTCGATTGTTGTTTAGTAACCAAAGCGAGTAAATTAAAATAATTCTCAAAACAAAATAAAAGCTATAGGCGTCCCGTTTATTGTCAAAATTCAAAAAGGGGCAAAAAATAAAATGAACCGGTATCTACCTTTATACTCATCAACACTCGTACCACTACCCCCACAACCTTTAGGTAGAGCCTCAAGAGGTATAAACTGTTCCAGTTTCTTAGACCCAACGGTGTGTATGTGAAGCATGTCCATCAGTTCCTTCTTCATGAAAGGCCTCATCATGACAAGTAGTTTGTCGATGAAAGAAGGTGCATTTATATAGTGTAAGCCTTTAAGTTTAACTAGAAGTGCTTCCTGTAATAGAATATAATTAATTTAAGAGTGTGCTCAAGGGTGTGACGCGACGGTTTTGGCTTCAATCTCCACTCGAGTGAGACTCAGCGTTGAGTTCCGCCACTCAAAGACGTAATCCTGATGAAATCCTCCAAAAATTCGGAAGAAAGTGGGGAACGGAGTGCTCTACACTCCTTCAAATTATTATTGTTTTTATATTAATAATACTTTTGAGTTAATATATAGATAAATCGCGGCGTTAAGTTCCGCCACTTAATTGAGCGGTGCGTGAGGAACGGAGTATCTTAACTCACTCTGCCTACCCTGATATTTGAGGAATAAACTTCAACAGGATAGACTACAGAGGTAGAGAGAAACTGGGAAACTACTTAGTATTAAAGACACTTCATTCTTCCGACACTTCCGACAATTTATAAGGCAATGTGTTTACTCGTTACCAAAGCACGGAAATGAAGATATTAAATATTAAATATTTATATTGGAATTATTTCCTGATAGAAATATTTAATTAAATTCTTTCTTTAAAGAATATAGTTTGAATGACGATTTCAACCTGCAAGGTCTCTCTCAAGATAAGTAGAAAATCAAGAAAAGTACTCGTACTTGCTTGAGGTTTTCCTAATAAATGTTAAATGTAACTTTTTACCTGCAAATAATAAAGAAATTGTTGCAAATTAATAATATCGATTTTTGTCAAATGGCCGAGCGACACTCCTTCGAAGTCTATAACTAATAACAAGCCGGGCCACGTGCCCTCTTCGTACTGACTTATGTCTATCATCATTAGAGCTAATCTGAAAATAAAGAGAAATAAATAAGAGCTATTTCCATTTCTCCGCTCAGGTGGTTTAATTTTCTACCCATTACAGAAACCTTGCGAGTTGAACGACGATTTCAATTCTGTGTCTCGTCTTTCCAGAGCAGGATGATGACAATAATTTCAATCTGCATATTTTACATTTAACATTTTAATTTCGTTCTCCTCGTTCTGGTAACGAGATCATGCGCGGCGTTGAGTTCTGCCGCCCAACACGTAAGGTCTCGAAAATTGAACGGCTATTGGGGAACGAAGTGTTTACTGTCTTGACATTAGGATTGTTCTGCTTGGTCTGCTATGTGAGGAATAAACTATATTCTTGGGTTCACATATCACGGTAGACAGAGGGGAATTTAAAATTTAAACTTACTTTACACAATCACCAAAATTGAAGACTTTTACGTCGGTGTTAATAATGTGTGCGAAGAAAATCTTGTATCCTTCCTTCGTCCTCATTGGTAGGAGGGTGAGCAAACTGAAAAAAAGTCAAAATGTTAAATTTTGAATAGTTCTTAAAAATAATATAGGGGCACAAGCCTGTGTCTGTAAAAACGATAGATTGTGAGTTCGATTCCCACTGAAGGAAATGTAATAGTTATTTAATAATTTCATTCCCCCGCTTTGGCAACGATGTGACGCGCGGCGTTGAGTTTCGCCATGCGCCGTCCGCGCTTCAATGCCTCCAAAATTACAGGAATGATCCTGTGTTCTTTCAACGTCGTATGTGGGATTGTTTTTAGCTTCATGGTGCCTTCACACCGTATAAATGGTAGGATAGCTGCCTACCCTGGAGAACCTAGGAATCTAGTGTTACACTACGTTCCTATTAAAACACTCCGTTCCCCACTTTCCGTTGAGTTCTCGATTACAAAAGAGAAAAAAAACCATACGTACACATCATTTCCAACTTTCAAAGTATGATGATCCACCTTCCTGTCTTTGAAGGCGTTGAGAAATGACCGAAGTGTAAAATTCAAATCGACAACTTGCTTAGTAAAGCCTGTACTGCGACCGCAGCAGTGGTACGCAAGGATAAGCTCCAAATCTGAAATAGAATGTCTTTAATAATTATGGAAAGTAAAGAACAAATTGGTTTAAAACGAGATTTTTGTGCGGAATGCGGAAAGATCGTGAAACAGACACCTATAAGTCCTATAAGCTACCTAGCGCCTTCCAAGATATTAGAAGCAAATAATATTTCACACATTAGTTAATTAATATTATTAATAAATAGTTATTGTCAGTTACTATATGTATCTTTAGTATTACATTCGTAGCCTATAGCGTAAAACTACAAACCAATAAATAAATTTTAAAATAGTATTTCTAGAAAAAAACGCGTTTTATATATATTTAATTGAAAAATACTCATACACGAAGATAATTAACTTAACAATTCACACAAAGAAATAAATAAAAACGTCTCATAGAGCATAATTATCTCTAATTAAGGTAATTAACTAACTTTAATAGAACTCCTTCTCTGTTAAGACAATAACACTTTGATAATTTGTTAATAGCCTACACTCCGCACACAACAGGATAAGCAGAGGGAACCTAATGTTAACACACTCCGTTCCTCACTTTCCTTCCCCACTTTCACTTTTTTTGTCTTGACATCAGAGCGAAGAAATGGAAATAGAAATTTAAATAAATATTTAATTTCTTCGAGTCGGAATCGAACCCGCAACCAGTCGCGTTTACCGTCATACTTTGTACCCATGCACCACGAATGGCCATTATTTTTCTTGCCATTATAATATATTTTTTTGTTATTTCACAAAGATCTATTATTTACAAGTTTTTGTTTAATAAAACTTATTGCGCTAAAATTTTAAGTAACCTTGAAACGGCGATTTCATTTAAAGCTTCCTTGTTTGTAATTTTCGTGTCACCCTAAAAATTTAGGGTTCCATACCTCAAAAGGAAAAAAACGGAACCCTCATAGAGGACTACTTTTTTGTACGTCTGTCCGATGTTCAAGACCATTTATCTAAAGATTGTTAATAGAGAATTAGAGTTTAATCATTCATTATCCTCCATATGGCAGGCTTTGCCCAAAGGCCAAGGCAAGGCAAAAGGCCTAACCCATTGTTAAGACACTCCATTCCCCAGTTTTCACCCAACTTTCGAGACATTGTGTTTTGTGGTTATATGAAAATCACAGACAGATACTCTAACTTTATTCTTAGATGCATGGTAATCCATGCCCACCATCTTTTCCTTAGGAGATATTTTATTAATTTTTATTATATAGTATTTATAAAGAAAGTAACGTAAGACATATTTATTTTATTTAAATTATATACTTCTACAGAACCAATAAAAATTTAAAATAAGCTGCATTAACATTTATATGGAAACTAAAAAAAATAAGATTTTTTAAGCTTTTTCATTTTATTTTTGCAATTTAAAATGTTATATATTAATTAGTATTAGTATATAAAATATTAAATTGCACAATAAATACATAATAAATATATAATATGTATATATTCGTATGAGTGTAATATGCAATTTAATTTAATTATGGTAATAAATACTTGTCATAAAGCACTGCAATTTATACCTAAGTAGTTACGTATTAACCTAACATAATATTATTATTGTTACCATAAGTTTAATAATAGAATTAATCTTTCTGTCTCCGTCCTTGTTTGGCGGAGAATCTCAACACTTTCTGCTATATTTAGAAGATGCGTGACCATAAATAAATATAATAGCTATTCAATTAAAAATATAAAATGAACCAGCATAATGTCTTAAATTACCTAAACCATACAATTACATGACACGCTAATATTGCATGTATCATACATACGAGTATGTATGTATTTTTCATATTTTTTTTTACCCATACGTTATATCTTCATATATCAGGCTAAGCTTTTGGCCTCAAAGTAACTGGGTGACACCGACAGGAGACAGCACTTCACGCCAAAACACTGATTGGTCCTGTACAGGGTCCAGAATACTGTTCTCATCTCAGGGCTGGTGCCTAGTATCAGCTAAACCCTTTGATCGCATATAACGTACAGCCGTTCGAATCGTTGGGGATTCAATGATCTGTGAAAGGTACACTTTGCCTTTGCGTAAAGGCGTTTCCTGCGTTCTCTACCGTATTTATTATGGGGAGTGTCCCAGGGAACTGTTTGATTTAGTACCAGATTTCGAATTTTCTAACCGCACAGAACGTCACAGGCCTAATTACCATTCCCACCACCTAGATACATGGCACTCCACTAATGTACGTTTCTGTAGGAACTACCTTCTACGTGCCAAACAACTGTGGAATAGCCTCGTAGTAGTACTTTTAATCATCTACGTCCACTTTAAAGTCTGTGCGTGAAGAAGGCCAAAGACATACAAAAATATTGCATTCATATTTCTATACTAATTAGTTTATTTGTTTAAACACGCCATCTCAGGAACTAGTTATAGTGTACATATATATGTTAATGATTTAATATTTTCATTCGACCACGTGCAAAGCCAAAGGTGAAAGTTAGTTATCCTATAACTATAGACAGAAGTAAACGCACTACATTTGAAATAACTGCAATAATTAACTGATGGCGGTATTATAATTGTGTCTATTAAATGTTCTTATTTAACGATTTAATTTTATAGCATTTAATTTTATATTATTAAATATAAATACATTTTTGCCAGCAATGCTTGTTCCTGCATAACTAAGGCCCCTGGTGGTAAACGCTAGGAGTGTTTCAAGTACTTAACACTACGTAACTCAAGTTTCCTTTTTTTTCAATTTGCATAAAAAATGTTAACGGACTTCAGGCTTTATTCAAAGAAAATCATACGAAACGAACTCGCCCGAAGTGTATTAATGTAGTACAAATATATATATATAAATAAAGTTTTTTGTATTAAACATTTTAATTAAAATAAAATTCGATAAAACAAGGACATTATTATTCTATAGCATTAAATATTTGTGTATAAATAGATTAGACTAGATTTATTCAATACCATTTAAATGTAAATTAATTGGCTATTTTTAGCTGGCTGTCAATGTTGTTATACAGTAAATAAATTGTAATTTTTTTATGGGATTTAATTTGTTTTTGCTTTATTTAATATCTACGTGGTTTGTCTCGCACAAATTTCGTTCACGTCCGGGATAAAAAGTAACTTAGTATATATTACTCCACATATTTCTCTATCTTCTAGTAAAATTCACATCAAAATCAATTTAGCTGTTCCGGAGACTAATTGGGAGAAACAGAAAGACAGACAGACAAAAATATGAAATCGTTTCTTTGTGTTTTATTAGATATTATGAAAATAACTATAATATGCTCTGGAAAAACAGCTATTCAAAAATAACAGACAATTACTTACATTTTATTTATATGTACAAATATAATTTTCTTATCAAAATTGTTATAAATTAAATATAAAATGTAGCTGTAATAATTTGGTTCTAATCTATCAAAGTTAATTCAGTATGGAGATATTTTATACATTTTGGCGCTTTTTGTCAGCGTCTTTTGGCTATATTTAGTCATTTATAATATATATATATAGTTATATAATTCAGTTTCTCAATTCAGTTTCCTTAATTTTATTATACACCTGTATTACCGTAGCTCGGTTGTCTCTGACTATCCCGCTAGGGATAAAGCGTGATGCTAATTTAAGTTAATAAACATATATGCGTTTTAAAGAAACATTAAGTAAGAAAATAAAAACCAGTTTTATCCTGTACACAGCAGCATAAGGCAGAGAGAAATAAGTGCTCAGACACTCCACTCCTGATTTTCCGTCGAATTCTGGAGGCATGGCTTGTTGAGTTGCGAAACTCAACGCCGTGCTTAGCCTCAATACTAGAGCGAAGAAATGAAAATATAAATTTAAATAAATAGATATTTATTCCTGAAGTGGGGATTGAACCCACAACCAGTCCCATTTACAGTCATCCTTTGTACCCCTACGCCACGACTGGCCTCTATAATATATATAATATAATAAGAAAATAAGTAAGAAAATACTTACCAGTAATATACTTTTCAGGTAAATGTGGCTGCCTTTGAAGCCACTCTCTCAACACGGCGATATCCTGCGGCATCACTCCCGTGTCTTTCTTATATTCTTCCTCTAAGGATATCTGCTTCATACTTTCGGATGGCATTTTACTGAAAGAGAACAACAAAATATTTGTTATGTAATGCAGTACAGTGTCTGAAATTTAACGCGACGATTGCAGGTTCAATTCTCACTTGTAAGAATGAGATATTTTTATTTTAATGCTCTGGTAACAAGACAGGCGCGGCGTTGAGTTCCGCTGCTTGCACGGCGTTGGCAACGGAGTGTCTTAACACTAGGATTTCTCTATCTTTCCCGCTATGCGAGTAAATGCGTGAAGCCCCTTTTTTTAAATAAATATACCAACAATTTTACTACTACGGTTTCCTATGAATGACAAAGAAACAGTTATTTCTCATGAAATATTCAATAGACCTATAATATTATATATTTTTCTAACTTCACGCTGTATCGCACACATCCCTGGTAGGGAAGGCAGAAGGAACTCGGATACATAATTATTAGGCCATTCCGTTCCCACTAAAACACAAGTGTTCCCTACTTATCCTTCTCTCTTCTAGAGAGAAACCTACCGCTAGCCACAAATAGTTGTTATAATTTGATGTTATAATCTCATTTGAGTTCTATCTGTATTCGACCTTATGACATCTGAATAACTTGAAAAGTAAAAAAAATAATAATGAAATAAACATTTTTTTCGCAAAATAAGATTAATGGATAAATTTAATTTGTTTATTCGTATATGGAAATTGAGTATTTTAAATTAAAGACAATTATTATGTAAGTAATATGTTATAATAATTAATCCACATCGAATCGAATCCACAACCCATCGCGTTTACAAACGCACGCTTGAGTTCCTGCACCACTAGGTATATAATAACCTCTTTTTTGAAAAAAGAAGTCGATTAATAACAAACTATAATTTTTTAAGTCGTTGCCAGTCAAGAAAAAAATAACATTACGCAACACTAATTAATATTCATTATTTTATTTTACAAGTATTTTGTGTATATTTTGATACTAAGTTTCTACGATATTTTTTATCGATCCTTTGACAACAAAAAATTAAGTAACGTATAATGGTTGTGGTAATAGGTTCAAATCTTAGTGGGGAAAATGTATTAATTCAATATTTTTTTTCTTTTCTTTCTTCTAAAGTCTTTTTATTGTTTCTTTTAAGCTAAAGCACTCCGTTCCCATTAGGACGCTTCCGTTCCCTCATTTCCGCCGACGAAAAAGTAAGTACAAAAGTTAAGTATTTCATTTCCTCGAGTGGCACGCTTGTGCCTCTACACTACAACTGGCCTTAATTTAAATTTCTCCCCAATCTAATTCCACAACAATGCAGCGTTATGTTACGCTTCTCAACACGTAAAGTCGCATATCACTAAAGAGGCCGACAATTGTAAACTAAGTGACTATTCACTATTCTTTTCCGAAAAGGGGTAAAACTCGTAAAAAATAAAATAGCAACAGTTCTTCAACCTTGGAATGAATATGAGGAAGACATTTAGTTTGTACTTTTTATATGTAACATGTATGTATATGTATATCTACATTTAATAATAAAATTACATATAACATGAATACAAATTATCCAATTCGTTTCATTTTATACATGTTATTTTAATTTACTTTAAAATGTTTATTTAATTTAAAATTTAAATCCAGATTTATACTTTTAAAAAATAGCTTAACACTTTTTCCCGCATAGCACAGTAGGTAGAGGGAACATGGGAACCTAGTGTAAAGAGACTCCGTTTTCCATTAACACTCTTTCATTCCCTACTTTCCGCCATTTTTTTTAAACAGCGAGTTGAGTGACAGAACGAGGAATTGAAAATATTAACATTTTAATACCCTCGAGTGTTAAAAATTAATTAACCGACAAACTGATTTAAAAAGCAATATCTAGAAATTATTAATATTAATAATGGTATTTTATTACTGCAAAGTAAATAAAATTGAAATGTTAAACAAAAACAGTTATTGAATATTTCTTTTTTTTTTAATCCGGAATTTTAGAATCGCTGTCCTGCAATTTTTGATATAATTTTATAACCAATTTATCTACATTATAATTTGTTGAAGTTATTTATTATATTATTTTTACTTTGTCTCACAACGACTACCAAAAACGAAGAATTAGAAATAATAATTTCACTTACGTTTTTCTTCACAATTTTAGTTTAGGAGTAAATGCTGGGGACATGTGTCAAACTCAACGTATTAAATGTAAATACAGTGTAAGGCAGTAAGGTCGCTCGCGATTTAAAAGGCAATGATAGGTTGCGTTTACAATGCTACCGCTTAATATAAGGTTTAGTAGTGGAATAATTATATATTTGTGTCTTTTGCGTGTAAATGTTAACATAATTTACGTCTTGTGTTTTTTTTGTAGTAAAAAGTGAAAAGAAATACCAATTTGCAGGTACTTCACTGAAAATAACGATTGCGTGTTAAAATACTATGGGTTTGTTTGTGTAACTAGCGACCCAAACGCAGCTTCGCCCGCTTGGACTTATAGTTACATTATAGAATAGAAATCGCGGACTGAATAGGCACAAAACAAGTAATGTTTTTTTACGTCAACGATTTTCGCTTGACCGTCTAAATAGCTTTCTTCATGGGTGCTCTACCGGTGATCTTCTGGTTTACCTGACCCACCACTGGGCTGCGGCTCTCGAAAGCAAGCAAGAGAGAGGGTATGGCAGTTCTGGCATGGCGTAAGTAGTGGCAAAACTCAACGCCGCACTGTGCCTCGATGTCAGAGTTCAGATTCAAGAAAAGTGGTGGAAAATGAAAATTTATTACTCTCTAAAGTTTTCTTTTTTTAAGTGTTATATATATTGATGTTTTTATATTAAATTGTTAAATAATAATAAATAAACAAATAATTTGCCTGTAGCTGGCCTTTACAGTATCATCCATTCGAGTTCGACACGGTGAGGCAATCAAAAATAATTTATTTCATTTATAGCTCGCTCTCTATGAGCTATTTTTGTAATGCACAATAGATACTACATTTGTAGGTATCTATCTTTTATTGACAAGTTCAAAATTCTTTTACATGACAGAAAAAACTACATTAACTTTATTTTAAAAATATAAATTATATATTTTTTAATTAGCTTTTATTATAATTTTAATTTTTTCGCTCTGGTGCCGCCTCCAGAATTGAATCCAGGAAATGCCTTCAGAATTCGTCGAATTGCCTCCAAACATTTACGTAGTTTAAGAAATATAAATAGATTTTTACATATGATGTATTTGTGCTGCCGCTATAACAACACATACTAAATAAAACAAAAAAAATTAGGGGCTCCGATACAACAAACATTTATATAGTCCGCGAGTCCGACTCCGCGTCTCCTGGAAACTTTCCAAGCTCTCCTTTCCTTGACGCAGCAAATCACTCGTTACAATTTATTTATATTGTGACTTATATTATAGTAACTGTAAATATATTAAGCATTTCATATCCTCGAATGGGAATCGAACCCACAAACTGTCGCACGCACTGGCCTCTCTACATTCATATATTGAGAATAAATTCATTAAAAGCTTTTATTTTACTTGCAATGTATGTATGTGGGTTCGGGTGAAATCTTAGAGCTCAATTTTGAAGTAGATATCGTCAACCGATTGAACTGAAATTTTGTATACACGTTTACTTTGGATGACAATGCACGATAAAATATGTGACGTCATTCTAAATGTAATATGGCGGACCA
>JAKRZM010000602.1:12105-54386 GCA_036379175.1 Heliconius cydno galanthus
CGCGACAAGCTTTTATGATCATATAAATTGTGTACAATGAGGTTATGAGTTGATAGTTAAAATTTAAAAGACAAATTTTATTTTCTCCTTTTTAGGGCTTTTAAATAAAAGCTTTTTCTAAAAATGATTTTTTGCCTATAATTTATTTTAGAATTGAGTCGAGAATACCAAAGATTGTAATCAGAAAAAACGTGAACAGATAAGTATTAATAATAAAAAAGAAAATACACAAAACAAATATATGTATTTAAACAAAATCATTATAAAAATATAATATAGTAAAAAAGTAACAATTATTGTAATGTTAAGATATTATTTATTTATTTAAGCCGCATCTTAGTTGTTCAGTCAATTTCCAGTTTTTTAAAAGAGCCTTCTATACCGCCAAATATATCTGTCAAAGTTTTAGGTTTCCCAGGTCGCAGCGACTCCACTACTCTTTTTCTGTTTTCATTTAGGAAAAAGTCTTTATTGGCCACAAATTTTTCGATCATATCATCTGGAACAATAAAAAAAATGATTAATATGTAGTAAGGTAACCTTATTATTAAAAGAATTATTATATATTAATATTTTCATTTCTTCGCTCTGGCGTTTTAATTCCATCATTCAACACGTTATGCCCGGAAAATTGATCGGAAATTGGGTAACGGAGTATCTTAATATAAGGTTCTCTCTGCCCTACCCTGCTATATGGGCGAGACAATGTGAAGTTGATTTTCCAAACCAAACTATTAATGACTTACTTTTAGTTTCTTCAAAGGTCTTGTATTCACCACCAGCTTCTTTTGGCAAGGCTTTCATAGGTACCACTTTATCCACAGTGTTGGTACCAACGGAGTGGATGCACAGCATCTGGAGCAGTTCCTTCTTCATGAACGGTTTTAATATCATCAACAATCGGTCCACGTAAGATGGGGCATTCATGAAATGTAAGCCTTTAAGTTTTACCAACATGGCTTCCTGTAAAAAAAATAATGTTGATTGATGATTGAAATTCGTACATCTTCAAATGAAATCGTCCAAGTGGTCTGCCTGCAAGATTATTATAAACTTCTGCTACCTTATATTATAAGTGATAATGTTAGTTGAATAATAGCACGTAGCTTAGTGGTCAAAGCAGGTAGAAGATTTCCAAGAGAACCAAAAAAGAACGAACTGAAATTGGTGTTAGAGCAATGCTGCAAATATTATTATTAAATATTGCTGTAGTATTTTTGCAGGAGTTTATTTCATTTATTAAGTAGAAACATTAAAGACTATATCATATTTTACAATTTACCAAGTTAGTCGCCGTTGAATAAGCGACAAATATATTTGAAATATCTATTCCAATAGAAAAATCTTAAATCGATACAAAAAACGGAGTGCCTCTGCCTACCCTGCTATACCTAAAAAAACAGAAATATATAGTTATTTTACCTGTAAATAATACAGCACTTGTTGTACCGACAGCAAATCTAATTTAGCAATGTGTCCTAAAGAGACGCCGGTTAAGTCGATCAGGATGATGAAACCTGGCCACGTGCCCTCCTCGTATTGTATCAAATCTAATATCATTAAAACAGCCCTGAAACATAACGTAAGGAACGTTACTATTTAATAAATTAATATTGAAATATATAAGTGACACATATTAAATAAACTATAAATATAAATAATAGTTCCCTATAAACGATGAGTTTGATTCCTAGTCGGGGCAAAGAGTTATTATCTTTTATCTTCTCTATCAAAAGAAAACGCGGAGTTCAGTTCCGCAACACAATACACAAAATCTCAAACTCGATTCACTCTGTTTACATTGTTACAACTGTGGGTTGAAATAAAAAAAAATCAGGTTATTCCCTTAACTCAAACTTTATCTTCTAAATAAAATCTAAATCTATAATAATTAAGACATTATAAACAAATATTATATTAAAATTACTTGACAATATAGGATGAAAAATAAAAAAATTAAATACCTGAGAGCATCCGGAAAAACAAAATTCTTCGTATCAAAATCTATGAGTCGATGGTATACCACTTTGAAGTTATCAATTGTTGATGGTATACTGAGAGGTACGGTTAGCCTGAAAGTAATAACAAAGAAAATTATGATGAAACAAAATTAAGGTTAGTTCAAAACATTTATCACTCCTCTCTCTATCCTTCTATATGCGGGATCCAGCGGGAAAAATACTTACACAACATTCAACGTCTTAATGACATTATCATCTACTTTTCTATTCAAGAAGAAATTGTTGAACAACGTCCTCAGAGTGTAGTGCAGGTCCAGCACTTGCTTAGAGACTTCGGAGCTTTGGTAACAGCAGTGATATGTGAGGATTATATCAAGATCTGGAAAATAGAAATAGATAGAATATATTATCAGAAAGATATATTATAGAGGCCTTAGAGGCCTTCGTGGCTCAGCGTTTGACTCTAAACGAGATGTACCTAGGGTTGATTCTCAGTCGGGGGAATGAATTATTTTAATTTCTTTACTTTAATAAGAAGATATATTCACGCTGTATCCCGAACATAGCAAGGGAGGCAAATTGACTGTGAGAACCTAGTGTCCAGACACTTCCATTCCATACTTTCCGACTTGGAACTCAACATCGTTGACCTGGTAACCTTGCCTCGTCACCAGGGCCAGGAAATAAATAAACTATATATAAACATTATTAGCTACTAGTAAGTAATAATTATCAGGTACTTGCCAGTTCATACTAAAAATGACGTGTTCCGTGTTTAGTTATTAATTATAACTTATAATTTAGCAAGATATAATTAAGGCTGTCGTGGCGCAGCTGTGCGACTGTAACGCGACGGTTCTGGGTTCGATCCCCACTCGGGGGAATGCATTATTATGTATTTAATATTTTAACTTCTTCACGCTGGCATCAAGACAAAAAGCCCGTGTTAACTTCCACCACTCCGCACGCAATGCCTCAAAAATTCAGCGATAATTGGGGAACGGAGTGATCTTACCACTAGGTTCCCTCTGCCTACCATGCTATGTGCGGGATACAGCGTGAAGCTGATTTATTTTTTTAATATCTTAGCGAATTACTTTAAATATATTAATAACTGACCAGTTATATATTTTTCAGGGAGATGCGGTTGAGTCTTTAACCAATCACGCAAGGCAGCGACGTCAGCTGGCCTGATGCCAGTCTTCTTATATTCTTCTTCGAGGGACTGTTCCTTCACAATGTCCGCCATGGTACTGTAAAAGACATTGAATATTATTGACAATTTTGACATTCCAGGCTAGTCGAGACGCTTGGGCACAAGCGTGACGGGGGGAATGAATTATTAGTGGTTTCATTTCCTTGCCCTGGTAACGAAGTAATGCGCGGCGTTGAGTTCCGCGACTTAACACGTAATAGATAGAAAATTCAGTGGAAATTGAGCAGAAGAAGTGTTTTAGTTGGAACGGAGTATGGAGTCGAGGTTGAGTGGCGGAACTTAACGCCGGGTTTCGAAAGTTAAATAATAAACTTATCTATAAATATGTTATATACTCATTTTTAAAATATTTAACTGATATAGTTTGAAAGATGGATAGGAACAACACCTCTTGGAAATCATCAAATAAGTGCTTTTTTTAACGTTTTATAAACAAGTATTTCTATCTACCTGTGGACCGTATGTTTACTTTATTTATTCCAAAGAATATAAAATGAAAGAAGTAAAGCAAGATTTTATAAACTAAAGAAACGTTTAACACTTAGGTATAGCACAACACAGAAATAATTATTTACGATAGTTTTAAAATCAGGAATTTTACCTTAAATTTCTATTTCCTTGTTCCTTAATTATTATGAAAGAATATTTTTTATATACAAATTTTAATCATTAAAATAATATCACATTTAAATAAAACCAAGTCAATGTCCTGAAGCCCTTCAAAGTCCTGCCCCGACGCGGACGGTTGATAAAAATATTTTTACTTTTTCTTATTTTTTTTTTTTTAATTAGCCTTGTTAATAATTGTTTAGAGGCCAGTCGTGATAGGTTATGGATTCGATAACTACTTGAGGAAATTAAATACGTAATAATTTTACTTCTTCGCTCTGGTAACGAGGCAAAGCGCGGCGTTGTGTTTCGCCACTCACCACACACTGCCTCCATAATTCGGCGATAAAGAACAGTAAAATTGTCTTAATTGAAATGGGGTCTTTACATTAGGTTCCCAGGTTCCTAAAAACAACAAATTACCGATCAAATAGTTATTGTCAAAAATGTTAGTATTTAAATGGGGGATACCTCCTCATGGGGGGGTATTACGAAAAGGTAATACAATTTGTTCCGCCATGGACAAATCAAAATTGTTAGATACTTATCCGGTGTTTACAGTGCATTGACGAACATATAATGACAGTTTAAAATATGTCCTTTTTTAGGGTTCCATACCTCAGATGGTAAAAACGGAACCCATATAAGATCATTTTATTATGAGTCTGTCTGCCTGTCAAGATCGTTTATCTCGAGATCTATGGTCTTTAAAGCAGAGAAAAAAAATTATGCTTCTAAATCAAGGCTATCCAAAGATACTTTTATAAGTTGTACTTCCAGTTGACCTAAGATCCTGAAATTAGTACGGAACCTCGGAGTGACCGAGTCCCACTCGCACTAAACCGGTTTTTTATAACATACGTTGCCAAATTATAGCATAGCAACGTTGATGTCACTTTATACAAAAAGATATACATATATTATGAAACATAATTATATTAGTGTGTTCGCCACGGCTGATATCAACTTTAGGAATATACCCAATATAGACAAAAAATTTTGCACTGATATGTTAATTAATCAAATTTGCAAATTTTTAGGGTACCGTACCTCAAACAAAACCAAACGTATTTCAAATTCATATTTGTACTTCAATTCATATTAATGATGCAATTTGGTTTGTTAAAACTCCTACAAAATTATTGTGTTATTGAATTGAAATTGAAATTGTCTTTAAAATGAACATATTTTTAGATCACTTAAGTAATTGAATTTAGTAGTAAGTTAATAATTGTTTATTTTAAGCGGGCGAAGCCGCTAGTGGGTCGTTAGTCTATGATATAATTGCTTGTATATAGTTCAAAAGTCATGTATACAATAAACACGAAACAACTTCGATTATTACACATTACAAGGAAATAGGTACAAATGGTTTAAGTATATAGATTATAGTTTCCTCTTATATAAAATACATATTTTTAGAGTTCCGTACGTTAAAACGAAAATAAACGGAACCCTACAGGATCACCTTGTTGTCAGTCTGTCCGTCTGTCAAGGCCATTTATTTGATATTATTCTGATAACGAAATATCGCGACGCTTTGAGTTTCACCTCTCAACACCGAATGCCTCGAGAATTCGGCTAGAAGCGCGGAACGGAAGTGTCTTGATGGGAACGGAGATTCGTAACTTTAGGTTCCCAGGTTATATTCCTGCTATGTGCGAGACAGAGACAGCGTCAAGCTAAATAAAATATTTAAAAATAAATAAAAAACAATATAGCTCAAGATTCCAGGGTCCCCAGATGCTGTCTGGATGCTTAGAAAGGTTCTTGAAATGATCCATAAATAATATAAGTAAAATTAAAGCTTGCTATTAAAACGTATTTTGCCCCAACTTTAAACAAATTTTAGGACGTCTGGCAGAACTAAAGGCTCGAGTAAAGGGTTTGGTAACAATAAATATAGTTTTTGTATATTATTCTTAACTACCTACGGCGCTACCTCTGAAACGGCCCCATTTTCAAGTTAGTAAGTACGCATACAATCTTAACCATTTATGAAACTATTAATCCTCAAAATTACATATATTATTATTATTTTTATAGCATAAATGTTTAAATTATAATAAGCCTCTATTTTTTTTTTCAATTAACATTTTGGACAAATTATTATTACGATTATTAGTTCTATATCATTTTAATAGTTATTCCGGAATATCTAATAAACTGGAGTATGAAAAACAGAGAGATGTGAACAGAGTGACAATTTTCCTTTTAATATAAATAGAAAAAGACACTGAAAATTATAAAAAAATATTCTTTTTCTATTAAAAATTATCAGTACTATTGAATCTAAACATTTTTAAAAATATATATAATAAACTTACATAGTTTATTTAGTAGGTCTATATAAGAGACAACCGCTGGCCACGATCACAGCACAGTGTTTAACTCACAGCCGTTTATAAAAAATCCATATTACACAAAAATGTACTTTTGTACACATATTGTCAACAATTATTATTTTTTTATACTTTCTCTTATTAATTCGCCTTCAACGTATTCAGGTTTAACGAACTTTTTTAGGTAGACCGTTGTGGCGCAGTCACTATATAAGCGGATGTTCTGGGTTCGAGATAAGGCTTATATTTAAATTATTTTGATTTTCTCACTCTAGTAGATGAAAGTGTACCGTTAAGTTCCGCTACTCGATACAATATCTGGAAAATGGGGCGGTGCGTGGGGGTAGTGTTTCTACACTGGGATCCCTTTGAATAGCCTGCGTGTTTGTAGTGATTTCTATTTCTATTCAGGGCAATTAATTATTTCTATCTCTCCTTTGCGGCAAGAGACACCGTGGCGTTGAATTCTACCACTAAATATAAATAATGTCTTGAATCTGGATAGAAAGCGGAGAAAGAAGTGTCTTGACGTTATGTTACTTTGCTAAGGTACTTCTCTGCGGGAAAAAGCTATAAGCTCCTTATTAGTAAGCTATTAAAAAGCAATTGAATAATCTAAAATTATTAATCATATATTAGTTGTAGTGATATATATTTTTTTGGTATTTTATCTTATATTTACCTACTCGAAAAATAATAATATCGAGAATAAAACGCCTGTTCAATACACAATAGCAAATTTGACTGACTGTAACTTTACTTTTCATGAAGCTCTTTAACAGACTTATTGACGTTTATTTATATTCTTTTAATTTAATCCATACGGGATATCGGGATCCTGACGGTTTAGGAACTTTGTAGCACTTCGCCTTCCTGGCCTTTATTCTATATCAAAGTACTTAAAATGTTTTTTTTTATAAAATGGACAAGGCAAATGAACGTTTGGACCTGATGAAAAGTAATTACCTTCATCTGCAACTCCATGTAACGCCGTTCAATAACCAATTGAAAAAGGCGTTTCTCCTACATAAATTTGATAAATTAATTGAGATTTACAAACAGATTATAGACATAAAACATAAAATATTTACGAATGAATGATATTTATTTATATGAAACTATCAAAAGCTGCGAACTGTGTGGTGTTATGGTCTCACGCAAAGAAAGAATCGCCATAAAATATACATTTTAATATTTGCTTGTTATCATAAAAGCCCTAACATGTATGTTCTCCATTAGGTTCACATTATTCTTGAAGTAGAGGTATTTGATCGGACTTAACGCCGTGCTTTACCTCGTTAACAGAGCGTTAACAGAGCAAGTCGTTAACAGAGGAAATGAAAATATTACATATTGCATTCCCCTGAGTGGGAGGCATTGGGAACCCAGTCGCATTTGCATACGTCTAAATAACAAATTTAACATCACCGAAAACCTTTACACTCAGGCCAACCATTAAGTAATAACAAAGCAAGTGTAAACTAGTATAATAATCAAGATAGAACAAAAACTAATTTATATATTTAATTTATTTTCAGCTTCACGATTTATTCCGCAAAGCAGAAGCAAGAATCTGTTGTCTAAACACTCTGCTAGCCACTTTCCCGCGGAATTCGAGACATTTTGCGTCGAGTGGCAGAACTTAACGCCGCGCATCCACAGTAATAAAAAATAAAAAATATTCGTCTTCCATAGTGGCCTTAATTAATTATATTAATATCCAATCTATCCATAACCAAAATGTTGATTCACAAAACAAAAATTTAAAAAAACACATCTAACCCACGCGGAAATCGAACGAGCGACCTCTAAACGGAGCCGCGGGTGCACACTAGTATCTGTAATCATTCCGTATCATTCATTCGACGCCGTTCTCCAACAAGATTGCCTTCATCTGCAGTTTACCGCGAAGTGTTGACCGAGATACTCCTATAGCCGAGGGTAAGTTTATCTATCTTTTTATTTATTAATGTATCTATCTTTTTATCAATATAAATATATAAAATATATGTTTTTAAATGAAAATTATCTATTTTTTTATATTAAAACTATAGAAAAAGAGATGAAATAGTCCTGTTTTTGTTTGTGTCTGTTACATTCTTGTATTCAAGTCATTAGCGTTGTTTAAATTGTATTACATAGCTTATTTTTTTAGTATAGAACTTTTTTATAGAATTTTAGGCGCAAACAAATTAGTTCGAGTGAACTTTGAGAACGTAAAATTGACCGAGTTTTTTCGCGTTCTGGTTTTATTTTTGACAAATCCTCTGTCAGTGCTACCCTACACTCTTTATAATAGAATAGAGAGAGAAATATATTAAAAAATCACTTTTCTAAGTTCAATGGATTCTCTTGTGCGTTATCGGTCAGTTATTCATTAACGGAACAGTTTTTATATATGAAAATGTGATTTGATTTCGACCATTTTTTTTCTTTGGAAACTTCTAAATATTTTAAAAGCTATGTTATATAATAAAGGTTCAAATAGAGGCATATTGAGTGGCGGAAATCCTATGGGCAAACAGAGTGGACCAGATTGTCCATGCCCACTCCAAAATAGTTTTGTGCCCACTTTGTAAATGTTACTAACAAAAAAATCATAAGAAAAATAATCTTTTCAACAAATAGATTTGTTCAAAGCTAAAGTCCAGGCACCCCATGGAAAATATTTATATATTTGTCTTGTCTGGTTCTATTCCCGGGTGGGAATAGAGCCTGATACTCTCATGTGTACAACCAGATATATCACACCGCGATGACGACCAAAAACAAATATTTATGCTAAATATATTGAAATTTTAACGTTTTTTATTTATAAAAAATCGTTGAATCCATTCTAATTTAAAATCGACTCACGTTATATAGAAGCAGGTTTTTTATTGTATAACAAATTACATACGCCACAGAGTTGTAAGCATTTTTTCCTATGTTTAGGTAATATTGGATGATTATTATCGATAATATACCTACTTCTAGTCTTGATCGCTTTCCGGTTTGATTTAATCACGGGCGGAGAAAACAGAGAATTAAGTGGAATTATGCAGCTTCATGCATAACAGGGTAGGCAGAGGGAATTTAATATTAAGACATTCCATTCTTGATTTTATGTCGAATCTTCAAGGTTTGTCTGCTGAGTGGCGGAACTCAGTGGGAATCGAACCACCAACAATCACCTTTACACTCACACCCACTGCCATTACGCCACTGCCTTAAAATTAAACAACCGCGGCTTTGTACCCTGGATTAAATGAAAACTAAAAGTTATTCCATTTGAGGTATCTAGTGCCTGATATAACACTGACCGCAACTACAGTGGGTTTCATCTAAAAGATAATGTAACTTAGCTTTTAACGTTCCCCAATAATGGGTTATCCAATATAAAATGAATTTTCCAATCCGAACCAGTAGATGTTCCTGAGATTAGAGCGTTTAACCAAACAAATTCTTTAGGTTTCTAATATTACTATAGATATATCAGACATTATTTTATTATGTACTGAGCTGAAGTCTAATCTCAGGAACTACTAATTCAATTTAAGCCCACTATACTATTAGAGTTACCTAGGGTTTTTAGAATGTTTTTAGTTATTTCCATTTGCCGATGGGAGCAAAGACGCGGGTAAAAATTAGTCTCCGATAATTTCAAATACAATCTATTTATGTACATAATCGTTATATTTACTTATGCAATAACTAACTTCCTTTGAGGCCAGTAGTGGCGCAGGGACATAAGAGTGTAACTGTAAAAGCGACGGTCGTCGATTCGATTCTCACTCGGGGTGATGAAACATTTAATATTTTGCCTCGCTCTGGTAACGCTGCATTAAGTTCTTCAACCCAACAACCCAGCCTCCACGGTTCAGCGGAAAGTGGAGACAAAAGTATCTTAATGGGAACGGAGTGCCTCACCACTAGGTTCCCTCTTCCCACCCTGCTTCGTAACTAAAAACAATCTATTTCTATATATAAACGTTGTATTTACTTATGCAATACGTACTTACTTAACCAGACACGCGCTATCCGGTCTTTGCTCTGGTCTAGATACTAACACTTTGAAACCTTCGCCTTCTATTGCACTTTCTTTCTTTTTGTATATATTACTAAATATCTAAATAATGTATATCATAGAATACCTAAATCGAGTAGGTAATGTGTGAAATATTACTTATTTTATAGTTTACCTAGGTATTCTATGCAATACCGTAGACTAACATATGTATAAGATGAGAGTCAGAAAGGGAACCTGTGGGCACGTAGGCTATAAGGCTAAGGCAGTGAGCTGGATTGAACTTAGGATAGAGAGAAATTTAGTTTTGAACTGATATGTACGTGTAAACGGTTTATTTTCAAATTTTTTGGGGCTTATTTTTTTACAAACATTCTGAAACCGAGCGGGAAAATGAAAATTATTTATATATGCTTAATGATTTTCCCGAGTGAGAATCGAACCCATGACCGCGGCGTTTACTGGGCTGAGCCACAAGGGTCACTCCAACTACGGCTAAGAATTTCTAAATTAACTCAATTTGTACATCCGCTATAGAATTTCATTGAAACTAATTACCTCTTTATTACACATATAATATAATATATAATGGCCTGGGTTCGAAGATTTATTGTAAATTTTGTTTATTAGGTAGCTATTGATCTTGTGTAAAGGTTAATTAAACTAAACTGAAGGTCGTAGGTTCGATTTAAATATAAGTACCTAAGTGCCTATATTTGTTTTTCTTTTGGTTTTTAAATTGTCTCTGCAGTTCTGAGTTACGACTTTCATTCGTTTCAGGAGCGAACCCTCGTTCGCTTCGATCGCTCTAATGATATAAAAAACTCTTGAATGATGGCTTTGCTATTTTTATCTTGTAGTAACCGCCTGAAATCAAATTTCACTTAATAGTTTTTAATTAGAATATTCTGGTTCGCCACTCAACACGCAATACCTAAGGAATTCGGAGAAAAATGGGGGAAAATGTGTCTTGTTTGGAATGGAATATCTTAAGCCTAGATTCCCAGGTTTCTCCGTTTACCCTGCTATGTGCGGGATAAAGCGTGAAGTCAACCCTTTCTGTTAATAATGTTTAATTTTATTTTATTAAAAAGATTCATAGAATATAACAATATAATTTACTTTCAAACCGGAGCTCCTCATTTGACCTTTCGATGCGAAAATTATAATCATCACACGTTCCCAAGGTCATTAGAAATTTGGTGCAAACTAAAATATACCATATTCTAAAAGCATTAGGGATTTTTATAATTTGCTTCTACTTTATTTTAAAACCTATGTTTGCGTTGTTATTGCAATGATATGTATATGAGGTCATAAGTTCAAAGATCATCGGTTTGTTTAAAATTAACCTTTTGGAAAAGCTTGAATTTAATCTTCAATGGGTTTTTTAGGTTTACATTTTTTTTGTATATGTAATAGCGGAGGCAGAGGGAACCTTATATTAATATACTCCGTCCCCCACGCAGCCCCCCTATTTTCGAGACATTGCGCCACTCACCAGAGTGGCCGAACTCAACGACGCGGTCTCTCTTATTACAATAGAAAATTAAATACAGAAAATATAAACAAGGATATCGTTTCTATATTATTTTACTCATATATTTTACCAAATGGGACCAGGACCTATTCCTCGCAATTAAAATTACATCTTATATCCACTAAGATGGCGCCAGATTTTATGAACTCAAAGGCCTACTTACTAAATGTGACCTTTGAAATGAGGAACTACGGTTAATATTTAACAATAATGAATTTTAAACCAAAAAGCATAATGTTGATAAGTTAACTTTGCTAGTAAAGCCAGTAGTGTCGGTTCACTTCCTGCCAGAAGCATTGCGTTTCGAATTTACAGTCCGTTCTCCACTTTCCGCCCAATTCCCGCAACATTACGTAGGTTTTAAGTCGCGAAACTCAACCCCGCGCTTTGTCTCGTTACCAGAGCGAGGAAACTAAAATATTTAAAAAAATATTACACCGACTGGAAATTGAACCCACAACCACTGTGTCATGCCCACTATGCCACANTGAACTGCAATTCTTACAATATATCATGTAATATTCTATTTATAAGTTTTAAGGCTGTTTTGAATGTATGAGGTCGTCGTCAACCCAGTTGTGGGATTGATTTTAACTTCTGGTAACGAGGCCAAGCTCGTTGTTGAGTTCCGCCATTCAACAGGCATTACCTCTAGAATTCGGCAGAAAGTGGGAAACGGAAGTGTCTTAATGGAGAACAGAGTGTTCTAGCACTAGACTCCCAGGTTCCTGCTGCCAAATCTGCTATGGGCGGGATACCGCGTGAAGTAAAATAAAAAAAAATCAAATCCATTTTTATCATGCAGAACTATAAATTATATGAGCCCAAACGTTAATTAAGCGTTAAAAATAGCAAACAACCTCTTCATATCCCCGGGGAGTTCCTATGGTTTTTCCATGACCTTCTCTCAGTATCATCAACACTTAATTCTTGAAGGTCAATCGAGTTCTTCACCTTCCTCTCTAACGCGTACTTGTATAATGCGTACTTGCACCAATTTAATTTAAATTAGAGCTTAATTGACATCTCTGAGTATGATATAAAATCTATATTTGACAGAATTACAATTTTAGACCTAATTCTAACCAAGATATTGATACTAGAAGGTCAAAAATTGGTGTCAAATCATCAGCTGATATTTGATCCACCACACCGGTTCAATTCCAAGGCCCGTACTTAATTTAATAGCAAAATAGTGATGTGAAAATGTGTAGTGGGCCGTGACGTGAGGCAAATCGTGAGGCAAGCGTGGCGCAACACTAGCTCGGTACTGACATGTTAGTTTTACTTTCATTTGTTTTTGTTTGAGATTCAATGTTAGATGTTCCAAAGGTTAGTGTTGATATTTTTATGTGTTCACGCTGTATCCCGCATATGTAAGTAGTAAGAAAGATAGAGGGCTAGTGTTGAGTACTACGTACCGACCAATTTTCGAGACATTGGCACGCGTGCCAATGAGCCATGCCAAAGCCGTGCCAAATGAGGAAAATAATTTCCCCTAATAATTCCCTGAGTGGGAGTCGAACCCGAAATCGGAACCCGCCTATAAATTACGAATCTCGATAATATACCATTCTAATACAAACATTCCTATATCCAAATACAAATATTCGAAATCGAAACAATAGAAGTATTACCGCCCAATATCATCGATTAATGACTAGGATACGCCCACTTCTGTAACTAAACACTGATTGTATGTCATCGAAGTCGAACATATGTTTTGAATTATGTTACTTAGATTAATATTTTGTAATTTAATATTAAATATTTTTAGAGAGTTATTTAACTCTTAATAAAGAAAAAAAAATAAAATAGAACGTAGCTGGAATTGAACCCGAGCCTCTTGAAATCCATTTACTAAGCCATATGTTATCGTCAAGCTCCGTGGTTACTAGGTTCCCTCTGCTTACCCTGCTATGTGGGGAATACAATGTGACGCTAAAAAAATAAAATCATTAGATTTACGAATGTGTGTCAAACAAACGAACATATTTTATAAAAGAAAAGAAATAAATATATTGAGTGACGCTTTTAAGGACAGCATTTCAATGATGTTAGAAATATTTTCCTTATAATAAGCTATAAATAATTCGTGTTACAGAGCACTAATAAAATTAGATTATTTATGTATATTATATAATTATTTTTTTATTTATATGTTTGTTTGTTCAGGTAGGGTAGGTACTTATTTAGAATCTTACATCATCGTCTCAGAATTTATTAAGAAATGAGTTACCTATATTCTTTTTAGCTTTACGCTATTTCCCGCATGTAGCAGTAGAAATAATATAATAATTAATATAAATTCATAATTATTGATTCCGAGTTCCACCAATCCTCATAGATCCTCATATTCTGCTATGCGAAAAAAAATCTATTCTATTTAAATTGCTATTTGATGCTATTTCTATTTAAATTGTACATACATATTAAAAAATCTAAATGCGCACTTGTTTTTACTGATATTCGTTTTCTTTGGGTTGTGGTAGAGAGATGGAACCTAGTGTCAAAACATTCCGCTCCCATCTTTATGTTCAATTTTTCAGATATTGCATATAAAGTGTCGGAACTCACCGTTGAGGTTTATCTTGTTGCCAAAGAAAATAAATAAATGAAATTAATTCATTTTTACAAGATGCTGTACGTCTACATCATTCATAAAACTTAATAAGACTAAAAACATAAATAAAATAAGCTATTAATTTTAATGACATGGAATTTTGTAATTTTAACTAAGAGCTACTTACTTTATTGTTTCAACATGAATAATGTTTCTTGCAAAATATTTTAAGCATTTGTTCTTATTTAAACATACTAATATAATATATAATTGAAATTGAGATTGAAACCTCGTAGCGCAGTGGAATAATGTCTGTGACGTGACGGTTGTGGGTTCGATGAATACTTTCAAATCTTCGCTCTGGCATCAAGGCTAAATGCCCGTCGTTGAACTTATCTACTCAACAGGCAATATTTCGGATAGAATTTTTTTCGGAATTCGGAAGGGGATTTTTTCGGAATTCTTTGTAATTCAGCGGAAAGTGGGACACGGGGTATCTTAACACTAAATTCTCTCTGCCTACCCTGCGGTGTGCGGGATACAGCGTGAAGCTGGAAAAAAATGTAATATACAAATAAGCACCCATGAACCGACGCGGACGTTATCTTTAAATGTTATTTTTTATCATTGGATATTTCACGTTGTATTTTTATGTTTCAAATTGTTTAGATTTTGTTATTTCTTTCAATTTAACATTATTTATTTTTTTAATTTATTGATTGGTTGGATCTGACTAAAAGTTTCATAGTATATAATAAACTAGCGGACGCGCGCAGCTTCGCCTGCTTATTTGCACCCTTAGGACTGAATTCTAATAAACCATGAAACATGTATTCAATGAAATATTTTTAGAGTCTAAGTTTCAATTTTTATAAAAATCGGTGGCGATTTAAAGATTTTTCCATACAAACTTTCAACCCCTTATTGGCACCCTTAGGGGGTAAATTCTAAAAAACCGTGAAACACGTGTTCAATTAAATATTTTTAAGAGTCTGAATTTACAATTTTATAAAAATCGGTGCTGATTTAATTTTTTTTCCATACAAACTTTGAACCCCTATTTCCCCCCTTTAGGGTTAAAATTTTTCAAAATCCCTTCTTAGTGGATGTCCAGATTACGAAAGTAAATATCTGTCCAAATTTCATGTTTCTACGCACAGCGGTTACGGCTGTGCGTGCGTCTTACCTCAGTCAGTGAGGACAAGTCCTTTTATATATATAAGATTAGGTCTCTAATCAAACCACTCATTAAAAAAGAAATGTTTAAGTAAATTTATCCTCTGAAATGGTTCTCGAACCCACGACCATCACCTATACAGCTGGAGACTATTATTGTTTTATTAAAGATTCTATACATTTTTATGTTTTTACAGTAATTATTTAGATTGTACTGTCCCTGCAAAGGTCGTCGTAACGTCGCCAGAGCACATTCGAATTCGTATTACCACATTCCTTTCTACATATTTTTTTTCTTATTTGACAATTATTATTATAATTTTGGAGAGGCCTATGTCCAGCAGTGGACGAGGACAGGCTGATGATGATGATGATGATGATGATGATTATAATTTTAAAACACAGTCGCGTTAATATTAAATATTTAATATTTTCCCTCCGCTGTCGAGAAAAGTGTTAAATTCCATCACTCAACAGGAAATCAAATCTTCTTTTCACTAGAACGACCAAATGAAAATAATTCATTTCCTTACTGAAAATTCTATAGTTTTGGAGGCATTGCGTTTTAAGTGGCGGAACTTAACGCCGCATTTTACCTCGTTACCAGAGCGAGGAAATTGAAAATATTCAATATATAATTTTTCGATTGCGAATCAACCCTCTAAATTACTAATTATTTTTTGCATATTTATTTTATAATCCTAAAAGTAACTTAACACGTCTTAATTATAATATTATAACAAAATGAACCAAATATTGGTTACAGTAGAACTCGATCGCGGTCAAGTGTAGAAATGTGATAGCCGGTCAAGGTAGCCTTACCTAAAGTGTATCAATTACACACGCACTTGTCTTTATTATATCAACCAAATATTTGGGCAAGGTCGTTTGAAAATTAGGTAATCCTTACAGCTTCACGCCCGCATATAGTGGGGTAACCAGAGGGAACCTAGTATTCCCCTCACATTACTGAATTTAAAAAACATTGCGGGTTAACAAGCGGAACTCTTCAACGTGCTTCGTTTTTGTGTGCTAGGAAATGAAATTTTCGCGCTTGGAAATCGAACCCAAAACTTTTAATAACCTTTATTTCTAATATGGTATATCGCGACCACATAATGTCATCTTGGTCATATTGGCACAGTGGAACAGCATCTTATTGTAAACTATGGTTGTAGATTTGAACCCCGCGGGGAACGAATTATTTTTATTTGTCCGCTTATTAATAGACAAAGCGCGTTTGAAATGTTCTTTTCCCGGCCTGGCTAGATAAACCGCATCATTCATTGTCAATTTGGAAAAACGGAGTGTCTTAACACTAAGTTTTCATAGCATTGAATTATGCGGAAATCAAATAGGATATATCACAAAAATACCTATGCAGTGCCTGCCTACATATATAATAAAAATTCAAACGTGAACAAAAGATACAATCTAAGGCAACTAATATTATTGCCGTGACCGTGATGTCATCTCCTGCTAAACTTATAATAAGATGAGCAATAAAGTAGCGACAACATCTAATAATATTTAGTTTATCTGATTCTGTATAATAATACATATTTTTTACGCAATAGTAGAAGGAACTTAATGTAAATTAAGCACAACTCAACGCAGCGTTTTGCCGTTCCAGAGCTTTCAGCAGCCACACGCTGTTCCCTCCGAGCCCATTACTTTGTTTTTCTTATTTAACAGGAAGTAACCTAGTAAGACACTTCCGTTCCTCACTTTCCGCCAAATTCTGGAGACATTGCGTGTGGAATGGCAGAACTTAACATACCGCTTTGCCTTTTACCGGAGTGAAGAAATGTAAATAACTAAAAAAATCTATACTATTACTTTTTATATTGCAAAATTTATTAGAGAACCCTAAATCCGATGAAGATGCGCAGTTTATCGGTAATATGATATTATATAACATTAACAAATAAAAAGGTTATTTTTCCATCGATTCCATTAGTAGTGATTTCGATTGAAGTGGTTAAGGTTCATTATTCTGTATTTCTATTTTGGAGCACCATATATATATCGTATATTTGAGGGTAAGCTAACAAAGAATAGTGCTATGTCACTTACTTTTCTATCACTTTCTGATCATTTTTGAAATATGTATTTTGGTGCTACTCAGCACCACATGTTATCAGTATTTAATGCCTGCGTTGAATGTATAACATTTTTGAACATAGCGGGACTAGAACCCGCGCTCGCAAATCATTTAGTTTTGGATATTTTTCTTTAGTGTACAATAACATTCCAAAAATATTCAGTATTCGCAAAATATCCTATTCCCGTTCTCTACTAAAAGTGAACGGAAATGTCTTAATGGGAACGGAGTGTCTTAACAGTAGGTTCCCTGCTTCCCTCTGACTACTCCGCTATGTGCGGAATCCGCAACATAAACTAAAAAAATATTTTTTATTCCAATAGAAACATTCAATAATACAAATAAACACAAATGCGGATGTTAATAAAACTCAGGTTATACGGTCGTGACCGTGTGACGTACCGACGGACCTTCTTTTATAAGGTAACCATGATTCTTAGAAAAAAAGGCACGTTTTTTTTTAAATTAGAATGTTACGTTTAATATAAATATTAAACGGTCGTAGGTTTTATTCCAAATCGGGGGAAATGATTTTTTTTCCTTGGACTAATAATGGACGGAAAGTGAAGAAATAATTGTTTTGATATTAGGTTTTAATAGAATCTTCAATCTTTTCCTGTTTGTTTAACAAATAATGATTCAGAAAACAGTTCACCAATAATGATGGAAAAAAATTGCCAATTTTTTTTGTCTCATTACGTGTTGAGCTACGGAGCTTAACGCTAAACTTTGTCTTACAAACAGGGCCAACAAATGAAAATATTTAATTCCTCTAAATAAAATTTTAACCCACAATGCTCATTTTTATATTCATTCTTATTAAATGAAATATCAAAGTTAATAAAATCAATATATTATATATTTAATTATCTCCGCTAGCGCCGCGTTGCACGCCGCCGAGCGCCGTGACGCAAGTGCCGTAACTAAAGGTCGTTTAAACGAGTTTGTTGTCGCGTCTTTTACATTCCTTTACCACTACTATTGTTTATATTCGATATATGGTATCGTGCACGTAAACTTTTCTATATGACATACGTTTTCTTAAAATAATCATAATTATTAATTATTGAAAATCTGTAAATCATTGGTTTTAAAAAAAACCTACTAAGTTTCTTGCACCGGTTTTTCTCACGTCTGAGGTATGAACTTCAGTTAACTAGTGGTAAATTATCTGACGTTAAAAAAATGAAGCATGTGACTTATTCTTTTGAATAAAATTATTTGATTTGCTTCTGCCGCACAACACACAATCCCTCCAGAATCCGGCGGAGAGTAGGGAATGGAAGTGATAAATGAGACACTCCGTCTTCCCCTGCCTACCTGCACAGCACAGTGTGAAGCTAAAAAAACATTATTCTTATACAATAGAGAGAAAAGCTCTATTACTTTACTACAGCTCTCCATGGTAACGCCAATTTATAATATGGTAACAGGCTTATTCAGTAAATGCTAAATTATACATAGGAATGCTATAAAATTATTAAAATCAAGTTTTTATGTGTTTTTTATTTGTTAAATCATATATTAGTCACTCGGTCTAGACATTATCTATGTTTCTTGTTTCTTTTTATTCTGTGGTATTAGAAAAAAAATATAGGAAAATGTTGAAATATTATTTAAAAAAAATTTGTACATGCTCTGATACAAGCGTGCGAATGCAAATGATCGTTATGGGTTCGATTCACACGACAGTATACGAAAGGTATGTCCTACGTTTGAGAAAGACAATTTTCCCCTCAAATTCCGATACTTTGTGTTACTTACCGCCATATTTTTTTACCAGAATTAAAAACAAGTAACTGTCCCCCAATTGGGATTAAATTCACAACACCCTGACGCCACTTTGTCCACTGAGTCACTGTGACCTCAATAAATCCATTTTATATGAACGAACGTTCAAATTAGATAAGAGATACAATCACTAAGTAAGCACTATTACCGAAATTTGATTAGAGATAATGTAAATGTCATATTCTATAATATGAGTTTATCTAAAGTGTAATAGCTTTTATGATTCACGTAACGAATTATGTTCATTTTATATTAAATCTAAAGAAATGAGCTTCACGCTGTATCCCGCAATTAGTAGACGCGACAGACAGCGAAGATGCATCAGGCTTTATCCTTAGCGGGGAAGTCAAGAGAACGGAGCGCCAAACGCTACGGTCTCTGCATACCTCTTTCGGCTCGTCCACTGTCATAGGAGAGTATATGTCCGACAGAGGGAAACTGGGTCTGTCACTAAAAAACACTAGAATTTTAAGACACTCCGTCCCTATTAGGTGACTCTCGTTCCCATTATCGCAGAATTTTACAGTACAGTATATCAATATTTTTTTTATTTTAAATCATAAAAGTAATAAAAAGGGAGAGTGTTTCAACGTAAACTCTTAATTTCCAGATGCTGGTCACAGTCCTGCTCATCGTGTCGAGCGTAGCACTCACAAGCTGCGACGTGGTGCATCTAGAGCCTCAGCCAAGCACCGAACCCCCACCAGCGCCGTACGCCTTCGCGTACACAGCGGGCAGATACCCGGGACATGTTGACCGGGAACACGCTGAAGAGAGCGATGGCAGTGGAGTTGTGAAAGGTAAACAAATTGTTTGAGACTATGTAATAGTAAAATAATGTATTAAGGCTGAAATGTCAGAAATATTGGATTCTTTAAAAACAAAACAGAATTGATGAGGAAACGTTCATAGAATTTTTGTTTGCTGATATGCAAAGAAGAATTTAAAAAACACGCTTTAAGTTTCTTCTAACATTAAATATGTTCTAAATAGCATACAAACGCATATAGAGTAGGCTAGGAAAACAGAGGAAAAAGATATTCCATTTTCTCATCCCCAATTTTCGTAATATTGCGTTATATCTTCATGCCAAAGCGGAGAATTCAAAATAATTAATTCATCTAAATGAGAATCGAACCCACAACCGTTTAGATATTGCGCCGCTGCGTCACGACGGTACCAGGTATGATAATATTTTCTTAACATAGTTTGCTAAACTTAAACTGTTCATGTCAAGAAATATTAAAAACAACACATCTTACTTAAAATTTCAGGTCACTTCTCATACGTAGACCCTCGTCAGAAAGTGAGGACTGTCGAATATGTAGCAGATAAGGAAGGCTTCCACCCACTGTTGAGTGATGTGCCGCCAGAACACCCAGCTGATTCAGAATCAGTTGCCAAAGCCAAGGGTCGCCACTTCGAACTTTATGCCAAAATCGCTGAAGAACACGCCAACCATCCTTTCCCTGATGGTATGTATTTTAAATCACTTATAGCGGATACGTTTTTACCTTTAACATTTTAAGCAAAGAAACCCTTCTTGTAAAAAAGTCTTTAAAGGAATTAATCGCGTATATTTCAGTATTGTAATTTTTTAAAAAAAAGAAATAAAAGTCCTGTAGGAGTTTTCACTTTTTTGAGATAGAATGGCGTAAATATATGATTCTTCTGTCCTAAATGAAAAAAAGTATACAGTATGGTTAATTTGATTTAATTTTTGAATTGTATTCTCCTTCAGAAACATCAGTCCCCCGTCAATCAGCAGCAGTAGCAGCAGCAGCAGCGAAACACGCCCAACTGTTCCGAGTAATAGCTGAACAGCACGCTCGTATAGCTGCTGAGAGGGAAGCCCTCCAACGGGAGGAGGACGAACGGCAACACTTACAAGAACTTGGACAATAAACATGGACTGTATACTATATGAAATAGACTAAATTTTCAATTTTAGGCATTTGTTTATTTGTGTTAGGTACTATTGATATTTAATGTATAATGTATTAGAAGTAGCGTCAACATAAACATTAAATTGTGTAAGAATTAGTAACTTGTCTGTTAATAATATAATTATTTATATAGCTTAAAGATATATTAAGGTCGTAAAAAATCTTAGTTTCTTTAAATATATAAATATATATAAGCACTGAAACAAAATACAGTTATTTTTAAACTGTACTGAGCACCAATAACTTCACGAAAGTAACATAGAATGGAGAATACCAGTATTTTTTTGTACTTTTAATGTTATGCTGATGCCTCTTTTATTATGATTTTAACTTGCCGATATTTTATGTGTATTACTTAAATTTATTGTTATTTTTTTATTTATTTTTCAACTTATTAAAAAAGTATTCTCATTTATCTGTAATAGTATTTAAATATAGGTAAGTATATAAGTAATTTTAGAAATTATCTTTGTAATTTAGATACAAAATTAAAAGATTAAAATGTTTTAGTTAATCTGTTTTATAATCTGTAATGTACTTCTTGTCTATAATTTATTATTATTATTTAGTATCAATATATTTTTTTATTTTCTAAATATTTTCTTTGCTGACCATACCTTGATTTTCTATAGATTTTTTATTATATAGTTCTTTTATAATACATTGAATACTAATTTATATGAAGAAAAAAAAACAAAACTTTTGTAATTTTATACATTCATACAATTGCCATATTGAAATTAATTAAATAATTAAAATGTTATATAAATATGCTTTAGTTTTCTTTATAAATTTAGACAAAAATATTACATTCCCCTCAGTGGAACAAACGTCCATCCTTACAAACTTCACTTTCACTTTTATAATATTTATATAAGCAAAATAGGATAGTAACTACAAGAATAAAAGCTATAAATGAATAATAAGCAAATTTAATGATGAAATTTATTTATTAGTAAATAGTAAATATACATAAAGAAACGCCAATTTCAAATGGTCAGTTCAGATCTCTTCTCTAGATCGTCGAATCTATCCGCTAGTAGTGTCTGTAAATTAAAAACATATTATATTATATATTTTTTAAGTCATTGCCTACTTAGTGGCGGAGCTCAACGCCGTGCTTTTTGCCTTGTTGCCAGAGCGAAGAAATGGAAAATAAGTAATATTTTATTTCTCCAAGTGGGAATCAAACTCAGAACCGTCGCGTTTACAATCACACGCTTGCACCACTGCGCCACGACTCCATCTAAAAATACTGAGTTCCTTTATGAAAAATGTACTGCTGCAATTTTTTTACTTTCACGCTGTATCCCGCAATAGCAGGGGAGTCAAAATAAATCTAGTGTTAGACACTCGGTTACCGCATACCCGCATTCAACCTAACTTTAAGTCTTTGTTTAGTGAGTGGCGAAACTCAACGCCGCGCTTAAACCACTTCCGATGTTTATGCTCCTATTACGCCGCTCAAATATTCGCAATGAGTTCCGCCAATCAACATACAATAACTCGAGAATTGGGTAGAAAATAAAGAACGTGTCTTAACACTAGGTTCCCTCCACCTTCCCCGTCATATGCGGTATACAGCGTGAAGCTAGACTATAAAATATTTAAAACTCACTGGTAGTGGGGGGTGGTGGTGGGGGACCGCCTCCGAAACAACCAGCTGCCTGACGGTTTTCTTTGATACCAGCTTTAGGGCCAATGCTCATGCCGCTCTAAAAAAGATATGAAGAGAAATGTTACACAAATATATATTTTTTAATATTCCAGGTATATACCCAAAACTTTGTTATTGGTACAAAATACTTAATAATTTGAAAAATTATTAGTTATTATATGAAAAAAAAAGTAATAAGTGTTATTATTTATGAGAAATTTTGTTAATTTTACGACAAAAATAAAGTACGGTGAATTAAGCGATTTAAAAATAATCCTTCTATATAACACATACGGAATTCGGACAGAAAGCGAAGAGCTATGTGTCTGGCAACCATATTCTTCACTTATATGCAAAAAAAAAAGAAATTTAAAATGTAACTTAAACACTATCATAATAAAATATTATATGCTTACTACAGCAGCGAAAATAACAGCCATGATGACCAGGAACAAGGCGAGGATCTTCATATTGATACAATACCTTCAATACTGATCTATATCAAAGTCACGCAGCCTTATATACTATGGAAAATCTAACTTCGCCTATAGAGCCCATGAAAAAAACTGAAAATGTATAGAATAATATACCCTAATGATAGTAGTTTACGAGACAAAATTAGTATTTTCTCTTGTATAAAAAAATAGAATAAACATAATTTCGATTTAAATCATTTTTCCAGGCGACAGACCGATGATAAATATGTATGTAATTGTATGCAGGCTTAGTGATTTGTTAATATTATTTTAAATTGCTTTATAATTTCATATTATTTGACTTAAACGATGAACATATACGAATTGCTGGGTAAATAGAATTATGGGTATTTAGAGTTGTTTATGATCGAATGTCAGTCGTCGAGGTCTCGGTTGAGGCCGTCATGACGCAGGGACGCGAGGGTAGGTGGGCTACTTGGGGATTGAATTATTGTTTATTAATAAATAGAAATATCTTTATATTATACTATTATTTTCTTAAGTCCGTTGAGTTCAACCTACCCCGCTATATGCGGGTTACAGCCCATATCATCATCCAGCCCACATTACCATCACACTTTTCCCACATATCAGTGAAGGCATAAGGAATCTGGAGTTTTTTTATCAGCTTCACGCTGTATCCTGCATATTGCGGGATAGGGTGGACTCAACGTCGTACTTTAGAAAATATTAATAAATAGCAGTTACCACTAGCAGTTTTAAGACAGTCCGGTCCCCTTTTTGTGCCGAATTTCAGAATTCGACTGTGTTGAGTAGCGGAACTCCACTGTGTTGAGTAGCGGAACTCAACGCCGCGCTTTGCCTCGACACCAGAGCGAAGAATATTACAATATTAAATATGTAATTTCGTCGAGTGGAAATTGAATCTACAATCAGTCGCGTTTACCTTGTGTCCCTGTACCACAACTGACCATATATGACTTGAATGACCATAATTGCTAAGCTTATAGAAAAGATAGATTCAGGTAAAAGGTAATTCAATACGATATGTTTCGATATTTTGTGATATTGGGCGACGCATGGGAAAGGAGTGTTTTAATACAAGGTTCCCTCTGCCTACCACTCTACAGGGATACATCGTGAAGCTTATAAATTATACTTATAGATCTTATGAGACTAAGGGAACATCAATAAAATACCAAACAAATGTTGCATATTTTTATTCAGTGCCAATTTAAACGCCACTGGTGCTTTAAACTTGAATTCGTCTCTTCATCGAATTAACTCGTGCTGTCTGTAATGTGAGAAAATAATAAAAAACATTATAAAATTAAATAAAAAATAAATTGTTTTTGTAAAAATATAATTGTAAATAGCTTATGTTATTTTGCTCTGATAATCAATAAGTATGATAAGAGTAATAAAATTTATTCTATAAAATACATAAGTAGATTTTGAAACATACTGGTAGGTGGAGTTGATGGTGGTGGTGGGGGCCCGCCATTACATCCCGCCTTACGATTCCCTCTCATCCCGGCGTCTTCAATAATTCTCATCCCGCTCTAGAAATAAACATAGAATAGTATAATGTTAGTATATTTGTTATAATCTTTAATTTTCATATATTTTAAGATAGGATAGAGAATATAGTGAAAGGTCACTCCAATCACGCTTTACAAATACAAATACCAAAAACCCGTAGTATTTTTTTTTTAAAAAACTAGTATGGAACGTGAATAAAGTGAACAGCTGATTTTTTAGTGCTCTTTATTTATTTATAGTTTTTACATATTTACAAGTATTTTTTAAGTCTTATATGTGCTTGTAATACCAATTAACCTACCGCTAGTGATATCCTTATTAATATACACGGAACGACACTCTTAGTTTTTCACGATAACTACGTGTACACCATGGATGCTCTAAAAGAGTCCATTACGGCTATGGCAGAGATGTTCAATGTGAGAATGAACGAGTTTCAGCAGGACCTAAGAAAAACAGCATCACCGGCAACAGTATCAACTTTAGCTGCAGATTTCACTTCCTTCAAGGCTTTTATTCACACTGCACTGAGTTCTTTGCAAAAACAGGTGGAACTTCTCAATCGGGACATCGATCGCATGGAGATGTCCAGAAGGCGAAAAACACTTTTAATCCATGGTTTAGCCGAGAATAAATCAGAAGATGNATTGTTTTATTATAGTATATATAAATAATTTTTCTAGGCGATGGAGCGATAATAAGTCTGTGATAGCGTGTAAATATTATACATGTTTATGTAGAATAATTATATATATTTTTATATAAAATGTGCAAAATTATGTCAATTTTATTACAAATAGAATATAGTAGCAAGATTGACGTTTCGGTTCATATATGTATATTATTTGGTTCGCGAGCACTATGTAGCTGCTTGTGAAGATGCTGACGGCGGTAAGGGCGTCCCCTGCGGGACTCGAGCGGACTGGGAGTTAGCTTATTATCTATAACAGTCTTTAATATCTGAAAATCTATGAAAAACAAAAACAGGCGGCGACTAGTATAGAAATAAAAATACATGGACTGATAAGCACATTACCATTCTTTGCGTGGTGCAGTCGGGTAAAAAAAAAACTTACCCTTTTAAAGTTTTATAGAATTTAAACAGAGTACCTACTGATTATATATAATTGAATGATTTATAATAAAAAAAATCACTTAGATCTTATAAGAAAGGATTATCAATAAAATGTCAAAAGAAAGTTGCAGTTTTTTTATTGAATGCCAATTTAAACGCCAGAAGTGCAGTGAACTTGAACTCGGTATTTGCTTGAATTATCTCGTGCTATCTGTAATATAAAAAAATGTATATGATACGAGTAAAGTTAAGTAATTATTATTTTCCTACTCCAGTATAATAATATTATATTTGTGGGTTTGAATATTTTTTTTTCAATTAAATCTTCTATCATACATGTTATTTATTACATATACATAATTACATACTTGAAGGTGGTGGTGGTGGTGGTGGCGGTCCACCATCAAATCCCGCGGCCTCGCGATTTGCTCTTATTCCCGCATCTGGGACAATTCTCATCCCGCTCTAGAAAATTAAAAAAATAGTTAATTTATATAGATAATTTATAATTTTTTTGTATAAACGTATGTGATTTTCAAATTTTAAATTCCATTGTATCATATACAACCGTACAGTTTGACGCTCCATCCCCTTGCACTATCCTCTAGGGGTGTACCTAGGGGTACATTGTTTAATCTATGGGATGCGATTCAAAAACCAACTTCCCACCATTTAACGATTTTTCCTCTAAATATACTACAATATATTAATATTCCTTAAAAAATAAATAATATTCTACAAACTAACTTAACAAAGCAAACCGCGACGTTAAGTTCCGACACTCAAGATGTAATGTCCCGAGAATACAGTGGAAAGTGGAGAATGGAAATGTCTTAATGGAGAATGAAATGTCATAATAGCGTGCCTAGGTTCCCACTAACCCTGCCATGTGCGGGATACAAGGACAAATTTAAAAGAATTTTAAAATATGTTATACATAGCCATATATTTAAAGTAATAAAATAAAAAAAAATACTTACTACACCAACAAATATAATCGCCATGATGGCAACAATCAACGAGAGGAGCTTCATGATGCACGAATAAATTTTACTAGTTTCAAACACGCTATATATAATACGAAACAAATTTATATACAGTGTCACAAATCTCCGAAAAATTATATTACACATAAGCAAAAATAAATCTTATTTCAATAGAGTTAAGGAAAAAATAGGCATTTTTTTTTCTATATATGTTTGTATATCACATGCTGTTGTATGATGATATATTTTTTGCGGGCGATGGACCGGTGATAAGTATTGTATGACAATGTGTAAATTTTGTATATACCTATATAAATATATATCTTCATATAAAATATATAAAATTATGCCAATTTTATGATGAAAGGATTAATGATGGCTATTACTATGTTGGATTTTTTTCAGTTTAGTTCAGTTCTTAGTTTGCTGATCTCTTCATATTATATGGAGAGTACACAAAGGGGATTGTACGGTAAAAAAGAGGTATAACATAGTTAAAATACTGTCTTTGAAGATTTTTTAGCCTCGTCATGGTGCTGGGCCACAAGCGTTTACAGTCGATGAGTTACTTTCCCATACCGAAAAATAAAATATTAATTATGTTCAATGTTGATTAAAGAGAATTTTGAATATGAATGATTTAATTAGTATTTTTTTCTTTCAGTTTAAAAAAAAGGAATGAATGACATAAAAACCATTGAAATTATGTCATTTTGTTTATTTTAAGTAAATATATTTACAAAGGTATACATCACCTTAATTATGAAAATAAAATTATTATTCGTAAAAGTTATCCCTTAATTATTTTACCGAATAATCGTAGCGAATCTGTTATTTTTTGTATGTAAAAATTTCTTATATATTATGTACAGATAAAAAATACTTAAAATAAATGAAACTCACAACACATAGAAAATTAATTGAATTTACATATTTATTATAGTTTTTAAAGACCTTCTCGACGTTTTCCTTCGAATTTTACTTTTATTTTATTGCACACCAAATGTTTTAAAATTGTCCCATATAGCCGCTTTTATTTTGAATTTCAATCAGAAAACATAGTGCTAAGACACTTCATTCACTCCATACATACTTCATAAAAAATGTCACCAAAAAAAATATTAAAATATATAAAAGAGGATAAAATGAAAAAGATATGTATACAAAATACAAGTAATTTCAGATATTTTCAATCAATATCCAATTTCTTGAAGCTCCCTTGTATCCCAAATAGATCTTCTACAGTTTTTTTGCCCCCAGGCCGCAACGTCTCGTTAACACGGCGGAGATTTTCCTCTTTAAAGAATTGTTTGTTGGCTTCTATACGATGTATAATCTCGTCTGAAAGAAAATGTTTTTTTAACAACATTTACAAAAAAATAAACGAAAAAATATCGTAAAAATAATGTAACCAATATGTCTTTTTATAGCTTCACGCTATATCCCGCACGCGTGAAAGTAGGCAGAAAGAATCTGGGAACCTAATAATAAGAGACTTCGTTCCCCACTTTCCGCGAATTCTGGAGGCATTGCGTGTGGAGTGGCAGAATTCGACGTGCACTTTGCCTCGTTACCACGGAATAATAAATATTTCCTTCCTCCAAGTGGGAATCGGACCCACAATCGTAACTAGTGTAACCGGGTAACTAGTGTTGAGACACTCCATCGCCCACTTTCCCTCCAGCTTTTATAATTTATTGGGCGACGGAACCTAATTTCACTTTTTACCCTCAAAATTATTATTATTACCTCGTAAAGTGACATGATCCTTATATTCACCACCAAATTCTTTGGGTAAAGATTTCAAAGGTATATATTTATGTAATGTTTGGGAACCACGCTCGTGAATACTTATAATGTCCAACAGGGCCTTCTTCATGAATGGCTTGAGAAGCATCATCAGTTTGTCCATGAACGGCGGTGCGTTTAAAAAATGTACCTCTTTCAGTTTTATTAACATACATTCCTGTAAAAACACCAAAATAGTTTTAAAAAAATGTATATATTTTATGTTTGATTGAATTGGACAATCTTTCTGTAGCTTCACGCTGTATCCCGCTCATAGCAGGGTAAGCAGAGATAACGTGAGTGCCTAATGTTAAAATTCCATTTCCATTAAGACACTTGACACCACTGCCTAGTTTCTGGACTCGTATAAGCTTAGCAGACGTTAGAGAATTTGTAATCACAAATTACTTTTGAAAAATATTTGTTTCTTGCATGCTTGAAAATATATCTTGAATATAATTTTTTGACCAGTAGTTCCTGAGAATGGCGGGTTAACGAACAGGACCAAAAAGACTTCATTTTTAAAATATTATTATAGAAATATAGTTCTATACCTGAAGAAAGTATAGCAACTGTCGTACCGTCATCACGTCCAACCTGGCTATGTGACCAATACTAGTTTGGTCCATGTCTATCATTATCACGAACCTGAAATAAATGACATTTTTATAAAATGTTCATCGACGCAAAGCGCAGCATTGAGTCCAACCATGCCTCTAACATTCTGCGGAAAGTGGGGAACGGAGTGTTTTAACACTGGCTTCTCTCCGTCTACCTTGTTACATGCGGAATACTGCAATAAATATGAAAAAAATAGATTAAAATCTTACCCAGGCCAAGTGCCTTCTTCATATTGCCATAAATCAAAGATCATCATGAATGTCCGAATCACATCTGGAAAAATAAATTTTCTAACATCTGTATCCAACAGCCGGCAGTAGACTGCTCTATATCCATGTACTGTCGGCATTGTGAGGGGCGCCATTAATCTGAAATATATATTTAGTTTTATTCATTTATTTGTTTTAGGGAAATATATAACAGGTTCATTAAATATAATCTTATAACACACATTTTTTTTCTACAGACTGCTTAGTCATAAATCTAAAGAACAACAATTTACTTACAAACAGAAAACTAAAAATATAAATATAAAGATCTTCTAAAGTCTAGTCTAATCTTTATTGTTGAATACACCGCGGTGAAGGAACCTAGTGTTAAGTCATCCCGTACCCCATTCTCCACTGAATTCTGGAGGCATTGCGTATTGAATAGCAGAACCCAATGCCGTGCTTTGCCTTACCGAACGAAAAAATGAAAATATTTAATATTTAATTTTCTCGAGTGGGAATCAAACCCACCAACCAGACCAACCAGTCACGATTGTGATCACACGCTTGTACCCCGTCGCCACAACTGGAACAAGAAACAGGAAGTAATATATTAAAAGACTTACACTGTATTCAATGTGCTAATAATCCTCTGATCGACCACCCGGTCCTTGAAGAGAGGGATAAACAGAGTACGCAAAGTGTAATGTAAGTCCAGCACTTGTTTTGATACTTCAGTACTTTTCTCACAGCAGAAAAACGTTAGAAGGAGATCCAAATCTATTGAAAATAATATTTATATATTAATTATTAATTAATTTAATAAATTCACGCTGTATCCAGCACAATCAAGATATGCAGAGAACACATCTGGAAACGTAGTGATAAGACACTCCATTCCCCTTTAAGACATTTATGTTTCCAACTTATAGTTTTTAATGTTTAATTAAATATCATTTGTATTTATATTGTAAACCCCATAGTTCCTTAATAAGGTAAATTAATGTCTCAAATTCCAAGAGAAAACCCAAATAAATAGAGTGTGTTGACACTAGGTCCTTTTTGTATTGTTACCTTACTTTGCTATTTAGGAATAAGTATAGCAAGTATTGATTACAATAGCAAATTTCAATTTTATTTTAATCAATTATAAAAGTCTTTTATATGCGGGATACACCGTGAAGCTTAAATAAAAAATAAAAGTAGTTCTACTGGATAAACTAGAGTTATCCCAACTAAGAATCGAACCCATGGCCTTTGGTTTGTAAGAATGTAGGTACATGCTAACCACGTGACATTCAACATATAAACAATAGACAATATAATTAAAGTCATTACACAAAATTAAAGACAACTGAACGACCGACCCCTTTAAACTGTAATTATATATAAATTAATGATATATTTTTAATTGTTTGATCATTAGAGCAAAATCATATTAAGAAATAATAACACGCGATTATTGATAACTAGGAAAATAATACATTTTTATTCTTAAACTGAGGCTATCTGACCATAAAGGCCATGGTAGTAAGTTTGGTCCTCACTTGGTATGTGCCACAACGGCCTCAAGGAATTATTATGCTTAAATAATATTTTGTTATTCCACATTTAGGAACGAAAAAAGTAATATAATATAACATAAAATTTTCTCGTTACTGAGTGGCTGACAGACATGAGACAACGTACATACGACTGGATTTAGAAAGGTAAGATTTGGGATGTAGGGTTTGGGTTAGAGAGTGTAGGGGAAGCACTAAAATTTCCCAAAATCCCGAAAAGAAAACAAAGTTTTCCATTTTCACATGAAAACTAAATTACGAGCGACGATTAATAAATATACAATAAACAATCTTGGTACAACCATCCATCCATAATTAGATCCCCGATTACTTTTTCCATTTAATTATTCAAGAACACGCTATACTATTGCATAGAACTACTATATCCGTTTATCGTATCAATTATGAACTCCTTTTTAAATGTCTTTATAAAGATGTACGTATCTATGAACGCGATGAAAGAAGTCAATCAGGTCTCTGTTAAGTGCAATTGGACCTCAGAGTTCCTTCTCCAAGTTCTCTTACATCACAAAGTAGGAACAAAGAAAGAAATATAATATTTTGCCTTCACGCTGCCGTTGTAACAGTGTTGCAAATATAGGAAACCAGAAAGAGAACGATTTTAGCGGAAAAAAGTGCCTCTTATATGATGGACAAAAAAAAGTACGCACTCAAAGTTATCATATTATCAACAGTGACAGCGAAGTGATTTTCTCACAACGAAGTTTAACAAGGCGAAGTGACTGTAAACATCAGAGTTTCTCTATTTTTCATCCTTTTATATCTTCTCTCACTTCGAATAAAGACGTTAAAATCCTCGATGCCGAAATTGTCAATATAAATTAGAAAATTAATGATAAAAGACCAAAAAATAAGTATTTCAAAAAGAGAACTTGGTGGGAGATATGAAATAAGTGAAGGGGCAGTGCCAAAAATACGCGAGAAGTTTGAAAAAATAGATATAATCAATGATAAGAACAGAAGAGGGAGAATAAGAGAAACCACTGCAGTGGACGATCGGATAATAATTAGGGAGGTAAAAAAAACCCACAATATCCAGCCATGTAATACTCCAGAATACCGGCCTCAATGTTTCCGACCGAAAGAATCGCAAGAGACTTCGAGGAGTGGGTTTAAAAAATAGTTTCGCACGACGTCGCCGTGATTAGTAAAGCAAATAAAATCAAGAGCTTCTAATTCTCAAAAGAATATGTTGGAATACCATTTTTCTTTTGGAAAATAGTAATATGGACTGAGGAAAGTAAATTTGATTTATTTGGACATAAACTACGATCGCACATTTGGTACAAGCCTACAGCACAGCTCCTCGAAAAAAAATATTGATAAGACAGTTAAAAACGGAGGAGGAAGTCTATTAGTGTAGGGTGTTTTGCGTTGTCTGGAGTCGGCAATTTGGTTCAAATAAAAGGCATTATGACCGCCGATGTCTATATGGACATAATCAACGAAAATTTGGAAGAATCATTGCTGAAGATCGAATTGGAAGATCAATTTATCTTCCAACAAGACAACGATCCAAAACATACGCCTCGGTAACCATCGGTCTTTTTCCGATCTTCCAAAATAAAATTGTTGGACTGGTCCGAGGAGTCACCGGATTTAAATCTGATTAAAGATTTATGGTCAATTTTATACCAGAACGTCAACAAAAGCGACGTGACGAACAAAGAAAAGTTGTTCGAAGCTTTGATTGAGGCCTGGGAAAAAATTGATCAAGAACATATTAATAACATAATCAATCTGGTTAAAAGTATTCCCCGACGCTTAGAAGCTGTTATCGCAACAAAAGGTGGTCATACAAAATATTAGAAACGCGAATTGATTATTTTTTTTTTTTTTCTAAGTGCGTACTTTTTTTTGTCCAGTCCAATAGTGGTTTCCTGCCCGTGATATTTTTTTTTGTGCCGTATTCATAATATTTTTATGGTGATTTAGTGAGGATGTGTGACTGAGCCCACAAACTATCGTTGAAATGGCTGTAGAAGTAGGTCATTAATTGTTTTCGTAAATAAACTGGTACTAATACCAAATATCAAACAGTGCGTACTTTTTTTTGTCCGGTACTGTATATTAATATCCTCGGTCTGGTAATAACGCAAAGTCCAGCGTTAAGTTGAGCCACACAACATATAATGTCTTGAAAATTGGGCGTTACTTCTACCTGTATATGCGGGATACAGCGTGAAAAGAAAAAACAATAAACAAAAAATAGTGAAGAACGTGCTTTATCAACATTATCTGAATATAATAAAATAAAAGTTTGCTGGCTACAATAAAATCTAAAAAAAATCATATCATATCTTTTTTAATAAAAAAGTACCTCCACTTAAACTAACTAAACCGGTGGAGTATTCATAATTATTATTATTTTGCATTTAATTGAAATATATGCCGCAATTACGAGTGATTATTATTTTATTCTTCATTTATACATTTATATGTAAAAAAATACCCATTTATTGTGTCATATCATAAGGAAATCCAATCTAGCAGTGGGGTTCTCCAGTTCATAATATTACGTTAAGTTTTCAACCTTATTATGAATTAGTAAGTAATAGTTTTAAATGAGTACGGCCCGTATTTATAAATCGCTTCCAACTCTGAGGTCGATCTTGAAATCTTTAATATATTGTATTTTATAATTATAAACACCATCTCAAGATCGCTCTCAGAGTTGATAGCGGCTTATAAACACGGGCCTGAGAGCTTATGACACAACACATATTAATTGTGCACGAGGCAATTTTGATTACATTAGGTACATTGAAACGAATTTTGCGACATAGTATAGGTCTATAACTATATATATATATATTTAACCTTCCCATTTTATAAACAGACTTGCCCGTTACAAGTCGGAGTTGAGTTGCGCCGTCAAACACGTATATTCTCTGAAAACGGATCGAAAACGGAAAGTTTTCAAAATCCACGTGATCTAAAATAAATAATAAGTGCACATCAATCGTAATGCATATGCATGACGTACAAACGTCATGGCTGTGGGTTTGATTCCCGCCTCGGGATGGGACATCGATATTGATCGATAATTTTTGTTTTATTTTTTTCTTTGCCCTTACATTATTGGTTAAAAGTCTAACATCATTATGGTATTAAAAACAATGTATTACAAATGTAGTTTTTTGTTGCTCATATATTTTCCTTGTATAAAGATACTGTGACACTAGAGGTGGAAGTGCAAGGACAATATTGTAAAAAATATTGTTATTTTTTTAGCATCATGCATATAGCAGTGTGGATAGAGGGAATCTCCTATTTAGGCCCTCCATTTCCCACTTTCCCCCCAGTTTTCAAAATATTGCGTGTTGAGTGGCGCAACTCACAGCTACGCTTTGTCTAGTCAACAGAGGAAGAAAATGAAAATGTTCAGAAAGAAAAGTGAATGGAATCTACAACCGTCTCGTTAGTTCTTCGTAGTTTTTTTTATTTTGTGCCAATGTTTTTTTCATAGATTTCCTTTTTTACTTTTTACGTTTTATTTATTTTATTTCAGCGATCCCTCGCGGCTACGCACCTTTGTACTATTATTTATTTTCTCATTTGAATTACTTTCGTAATCTAGTAACTTAATGTACCATGTCCATATATTAAATTACAAATAAGTTACTACTAATTTAATAAAACATTTATTTAATATAGCAATAAAGAGAGTGTGCCCAAACGCACTTTGAAAAATAGTTTTTAACCCTTCTTTTTTTTATACTTATGCATTATTATTTTTTTTATATCATTTTCTTTAAAGTATGTTTTTCCAAAGCTATAGTTTATTATAGCTATAGTGTGTGTCTCAATGATGGAATCCAGTTAATAATATCAATAATACATATGTAAAATTATTCACTTATTAAAATACACTCGCAATTAACTCTAGATCTTTACAGCGGGTCTCTACAAAATTGTAGATTTCTTTGTAATCAAAATTTGTCTCGCGTTGTCTTTAGATTCGATTCTGAGGAAAAGTCACTGTTATTTTTTTTTTAATTTTCTCCGATTTGATTAGGTAAAAGTATAACGTTACGTCAAACTTAACTAGCATATATTTCCACATGAAGGAAATAAAATTCTTAGAAAATTAATAATATTTTTAGAAAACGTAAAAATTTAAGGCCAGGGGCACAAAGTGTAGGACTGTAAGCGCGATACATTGTGGGTTCGATTCCAACTTGATGAAATAAATAAAATATTTAATATTTTCAATGAAATATTTGTTTTTCATTTCCTCGCACTGTTAAAGGGGGAAAGCAGCCCACACAGAAAATGGGAAACGGAAGTATCTCAATGGGTATGGAATGTCTTACCACTAGGTGGCCACGTTCCTATCCGGCTATATGCGAGATAGAGCGTGAAGCGAAAACAAATATTAAGGAATATTCCCTTACCAGTAAGATGCTCAGCAGGTAAATGAGACTGCGTATTCAACCACTCCCGCATTTTCCTAATATCATCTTTCGATATATCAGGGTTCTTGACGTACTCCTTCTCCACAGGAAACGGTTTCACTATTTCTGCCATTTTATCTGAAACAATAAAAAAACATTAGAAAACAATAATTTTGTTACAGACAGACACGGTGTAGAGTTCCGCTACTTAACACAGAGTCTTAAAAATTGGGTGAAAAGTAAAAAAAAAACAATATTCCTTATTTAATGCTAACTGTATAAAATGTTCAAATTTTTTAAATTATATTTTTGTTTCGTAAAAAAATTATATGAGAAAAAAACTCCAATATCGAGGCAGAATTGGCACTCCAGAATTTGGCAGAAAATAGAGAACGGTGTTGTTTAACACTGGGATGCCCAGTTTTATAGCGTGAAACAAAAAATAATTATACCTGAAAATAATCCTCTAATCTAATACCTAGGAGTAAGTGCGAAGAGCAGTGTTTCTTCTAAGCCCTTTTAATAACGACTGAAAATATACATACATAAAACAAACGAAATAAATACATAATATAGTCGGTATTATTTCTATGGGAAACAACGCTAGCCTATTGTTTTGTGGATTATTTGACATGACATATGCTGTTGTCACGCCTATTAAATTAAAAAAAACAAGAAATGTTATTATCCAAATAACATTACGATGAAATAACACATAATTGGTTGTATATAATAACTAATTATATTTGGTGAGCTAGAAACAATTTTGCTACTAGTTTCAGGTTTTTGCTGCGTAAAAAGAATAGAAAAAGGAAACATAGGGCCAAGACACTCCGCTAAGAGCTATTATTTATTTTAATTTTTGAATTATCTCATCATGTGTCTAGTGGTAAGAATCTTTCATCGTTATGGCGGGGATAACTTAAAATCTTTTCGAGATTCAGAGGTAACACTGTTAATACCATAAACTTTACATAAACCCCACCAGAAAATATCTTTCCAATAAGATATTTGCCACCAGAAAGTTATTCAGTAACTGAAATCTTGACAACCTTGCATCGTTATAACTCAGAGCTCTTCCGAGGAAGTACCACGAACACGTCATATCTTCCTCTCCGTTACAACTATCCACTTTCGTTAGTTATCATAAAAAGAAAAAGTCAAAGGGCACCTCCTCGCCCCTACGTCATGAATCCCGACCAAACCGCGGCTTTGACATACACCATTGAACTCTCTATTTGTGTCTGACCTTTCTGAACACTACTACATACACCAATACTAGGACATAAAATAGCATTACGAACCTATTTATCATCCAGTTATAGAACGTCAGTGGTATACATTATGTCGCTATATAAGCATATCTTACGTACCACGAGCGCACTGGGGGGCGGCATCAGTCACGATATCCTTAGTTAATGTCGCTATAACAGTTCGCATAAGCTCATCACGTCATCTACCGCGACGTTAAATAAATAAATATTTGATATTATAATTTTATAAACACTCACTCCTAACCCTCTTTATAATATTATCTATATATTAGTGACTATTGCCCGCCCCCGCTGACGTTTCCGAGTCTAGCCACGTACCGCGCGACGTTTACACGCATTCTCGCGTATTTGAAAACTGTGATGACTTCTAAAATATCAATTGAACGCATTTCGAATAAGGAATATTGTGTTGTTTAAACTCTAAGCATTCATAGGTTCATGCAATGATGTTAATTTCTGATCATAAGAAGTCAGGAGTTGGTGAACGAAGCTAGCGGAGGGCGAAGCCCCCTAATTATATTATTTTATATTTGGTACAAGTCTTTCAGAGCATTATATTTACTAGTACCGTAGCGCTCACGAGTCTCATACGACCGCTGCCTTACGTCTGTTACCCACCCCCCCATATTATAAACCAGACACCGGTCGCGACACTCGGGCCGTCTATACAAGAACGACTCTCAATCAATACCTGTGGTATTAAAAATGCGTTGATTATATAAACGACTCTTAAAGAGTTATAAAATGTAACACATTATAAGGTAATCTGACCACAGATACATTAAGTAGGAGGCATCAAAACTCAAGAACTGAACTTTCCAAGCATACAAAAGAATTTATCATTTCAAAGCAATGTTCCTGGTATTAACGCACTCAACCAAAACTAAACTAACTAACTTAACCTGTATAATGTTAGACATGTAGACCACCATTCAAAAGACAAAGGTTAGTAGAAACATTAACAAACCAAGGTTTTCAAGTTCATTTTACTTTAAATAATAATTTTGCATTAATACTTAGTAATTTGTACTTTGTAATTGCATTATATACTAGCTTTTACAAGCTGTAACCCTGACCGCAGGTAGGTTACATTGAAACCATGAAGCAAGAACTACAGGTTCGAATTCCAAAAAATATTTTCTTTTTGAATTTGAATCAAGAGTTCTTGAGATTAGCGGGTTGTACCAAACAAACTCATCAGTTTTATAGCATTTTTTATTTTTGATGGTATTTGTCTATTTACGGCTTGTGTGGGATAACAAATTTAAATTGGATACAATTATCTGATTAGTTTGCTTAGACTTTAACGTCGATTTGAACTAAGAAAAGATATGTAATTAATTATAAGGGTTATTGAGATTTTGCCCCCCCCATTGTCTTTTTCAATTTTTCTTATTTTTTTTAGTACCTTTTGAGGCCATCGTAATGGAGTGGGAAAGCATCTAAACGAAATAATTAGATTTCCGCTACAGAGAATGAATTATTTTCATTGCACAGAAACAAAATTCACAACTCAACTTGCAATGTCTCCAAAAGCGTAGAACGGATTGTCTCGAAACTACTTTTCTCTGTCTACTCTGCTCGCTGTACCTCTCTCATTATATATTTTTTAAAATCAGTTAAGTACATCTCTGGTAACAAAACAAAACTTAAACTAATTCGTATTCCCCCGTGTGGAAATCGAACCCCCAACCATCACGTTCACGTCACGCGCTGTGCCACTACGCTACGACCACGTACTTATATTAAATTTGAAGAATTTGCTCACAAGATCTTGAACCCTGTTCTCTCGACCATAACATCGAGTCGTTTTTAAATTGTATACCAATTATGGTATAATTGAAATAATTAGACATTCCATTTAACATGTGGTGTTACAGTAGCCACAGCCTATTATTACATAGGTTACAGGTTCAATAAACTAACATTTTTATTCATAAAATAAAAAAAATATGGTTAGGGAAAAGAAGGGATACCTATAGTTCAATATCATATAGGCAGAAAGAAAATTGTATTACGATTCTCCGTTTTTTCAGTTTTGGACCAAATTTGGTACTCTCCGTGTTAAGTGACAGAAATGAATCCCGCGTTTTGTGGTAGTTGAAATTAATTAAATAAATAATGATATGACGATTGCTTATGTTGATTACTATTATATAAAATAAAACAAAAAAATATATTGTTAATTGAAGTGATTTTTTTTCATATTAATATTACAAAAACTAATAATCAATAAAAAAATATCAAAAAAAGTATGAGATATTAACTAACTAAGAAAAAATTACCTTAAATAATCCAAATCCAATTTCAATTGAGTATCCCAAGAGTGAATTGAAGTTTCACAATTTAAAAAAAAACTACAAAATAAATTAAAGATTAATAGACATTAAAAACACGTCCTTTTCTTAACTAATGAAGTGACAGCATAAGGTAAATACCTACTGACAGACGGTTATAGATAAAACGCAGTAGAAAAAAAACCTTTGAACAGTTGACTTGACTTAGCCTTGTGAAGGAAAATCTGTTTTTTTTACAATTTTATAAGAAAAATTGATTTTTCTTTGCAATGTGATTATTGGGGGTTTTATTATGTATTTAATTGAATTTTTGTTACATAAATACATATTTATATATCTCTTGGGCGCCGCGGTGTGATTGTACACCGAAGTGGGTTCGATTCCGCTTCGGAAAAGTGGAATATTTTCATTTGCTGTTTGCTGTTATTTTTTTTAAAAGCCTTTTAAAATGAATACCGCAAGCGCAAGCAAGAAAATTCACTACTACTAAAAAGAAAAAAACACTACACTCACTATTAAAGCACTATCACAGAAACAACTTGAGCCGCGACTGTTTATAATCTCTTTGTCTTTATTCGAGTTAATTAATTATTAATTTGTTGACACAAAAACCTAGTTCCAATATAAAATATCAAAATGACATTTATTTCTTGTTTTACAATAATGTGAATTTAAAATAATTAATAAGAATATGGAAGCCAATCATCGCAGAGGGGCCCATGACTGGGGCGAGAGGGAACTCCCCACTTTCCGAAGAACTCTGGAAGCATTACGTGTAAGTGACGGTAGTCAATACCGCTCTTTTAACTCGACACCAAAGCAAGTGGGAAGTGGGAACTGAACCCAGAACCTGTCTCGTTCACAGTTACACGCTTGTGTCCCTGCGCCACGAGTGGTCTCTTCTTTAGTTAATTATTTTTCATTTAACGAATGAAAATATTATCTTGTTATACAGCGGAGGTGTATAAATTATTCAGTTATTTCGAATTCAAATCCATCTTTCGTTCATTAATTTATAGTTAAAGTCAGTCAAGCCAGTTTTGTCAAATTAAATTTATTAGATTCACGATGTACCTATTCCACTCCCATTTCCATCAAATCCCCGTTATTTTCCTAATTTAGGAGATATTTTTTGTTGAGTAGCGGAATTCAACGCTGTGTCTTGTCTTGTTAGATCGAGAAAATTAAAAAAACTCATTCTCCAAATGGAAAAGGAACCCACAACCATCCCATTAACAAGCAGATGTGCTACTGCACTATAGCTTTATGTAAAATCACATTTTATTAATGTCACAAAAATTCTGCTTCAAGTTTACAATAACTCTACAAATAATAATAACTTTTAACAAAAAAAAATTGACGTAGCTTGATGAGAACGTATAAGCTATACGTTCTCATCAAGCTACGTCAATTTAGCGGTAGCGCTTTAACGATTCCCAAGAGGTGCGAGTTCAAATCCCGCTAAGTTAAAATTTTTATACGTTTTCTAAATAAGTATTTTTCTTTCCCAAGTATCCACACTCAAAAATAACACACTAAAAAATCGTTAAAATAGTATCATAGTTAAATTTATATGTCATAGTTGCCGATCGGAAATCAAACCCAAGACCGATGTACCGTCATACATTGTGCCACTGCGTGGCCACGACGTCAGTTATAATAGTTGTCCAAAATAATATTCAAATTTCGCGTGTAAATACCCTTATTATGCAACAACATAATTGCATCTTTACAAACTGTTTGTAGTAAAATTCCCATAAAATTGAAGGTCGACTACATAATTATATGGAGATGTCAGGAAATAAAAAATTGTCACAATTTAATCAATCTAAATTGTAATATATTTTTATAAATGCACTCTGAGTCATTGATTTAGTTAAATACGAATTTAAATGGCATCATATCGGTACGCATAATCTCGCAAAGCAGGGTCCAAGGACCCAGTTCAAAGACTTCTCCATTTTTTGCGCAATTGTCGAAACATTACATTTGAGTGACGGAACTTAACGCCGCGGTTTGCTTTTCAGAGCGAGGGAAATAAAAATATATTCCGTCAGGCCAATCGTAGCTCAATAGCACAAGCGTGTGACTGTAGATGCTTCAGTTTTGGGTTCGATTCCCACTTGGAGGAATTAAAGATTCAATATTTTCACTCCATAGCTCAGATACGATTCCTCACACAAGATTTGACACACCACCTCCCGTACAAGTAGTACAATTCCTCGAGAATCGAACCGACACCCGTTGCGTTTGCATTCACTCTATCCTACTTCGCTATGGCTCCTAACGCCACAAAAGTGTATATTTAAATAGAATAAAGGCATTTAAATTATAATTGATATCTGTAAGTGCGGCTATCATTATCTCCTTAAGAAGGAAATGGTAGCTGTACCTACTGTGCAATTAATATTATGAATTGAGGCCAGCCGTGCCGCAAGGACCTAAACGTGTGCCGGTAAGCGTGACAGGTTGCGGGTTCGATTCTCATCCGAAGAAGTTAATAAAAATATATTTTCATTGAGTTTCGCCATTCATCACACAATGGCTCCAAAATTAGGCGGAAAGTGGGAAACGGAGTGTCTTTACACTACGTCTGAACGTCTGATAACATAAATTTGTCAATTTTTATAAGTAACGTTTGTATCTACTAGAATTATGAAGTGCAATTGACTTATTTTTACTTAACAAAATTTCGATAAGATTATATTACAAATAATACATTCAACTCCAATTATCCAAGACGTGCAAACGCATCTAAATCTTCGTTGCCATAAAGGCAGGCGGGTTTTTTTTCGAGCTTGTGATTGATGCTGAAGAGGGTATTCTGTTCCTGACGAAAAGCAAGCACGACGTGGCTGCCTGTCAGGAAAATTAAATAGAATGCATGGGCCGGGAATTGAACCCGGGCTGCCCGCGAATTACGTTTGCGACAGACGGAGGATTGAAAAAAAACCGAAATGATTTAAAAATTAACTTTAATTCTATTAAAACTTAATACAAATTAACCCTACGAATGACGATTCCACTTCGATGTGGGAATATGGAATGGTCAATTCTTACAGAAATATTATTTATTAAAATTAAAAGAACATTACGCAATTGCTGAAAAGACAATTTATTGTGTTAAATACAAACTAACGGAAGTTCGACGTTGGCGCTTT